>VZTV01114851.1:5824-24820 GCA_013400875.1 Anhinga rufa
GGCATGAGCCGGGAGCAAACCCCCCCCGGCAGGACTGGCCCCAAGCTCACGTTGGTGGCGTTGGGGGGGGAAATGTGGCCCCTGTGGGGCAAGCGGCTGGAGGATCCCATCTGCCTGAAGCCTGCCCCGTGGCACAGGGACATGCTGGAAGTGCAGGGACAAGCGCAGGACCAGCGCAGAGTCCCCAGGCTAAGAATGTGCCGCCAAGATCGGTGTGGGAGCCTGGCAGAAAGCTTTGGGGTGCTGGCGAGGCTCCCCCCCGACCACCCCACAGGTCCTGGGAGGCCTTTGCAGAGAGGGTTATGAGCACCAGGCCTCCCTGCTCCATTCGCACCTACTCTCATCTCACGTGTCCAAGCTCAAACTATTCCCTTAATTATCCCCAACAGCTTTTCCCAAGTGATCCCCAAAGCCAAACGCAGCCTCTCCGGGGCTGTGCGCCCCGCAGCTCCCCCAGCCTCTCGCCTGCCCCTTCCCTGGCACTTCGGCACCCGAGCGCACGCCAGAGCTGCAACGGCTCAGGGACCGCACTGCTGCCCCGCATCCTCAGAGCGCCAAACACCGACAAACCAGAACCAAAACCAGAACCAAAACACCCAGGGCCCGGAGGGGGCATGCAGAGCAGGGAATGGGGTCTGTACAGTCGAGCATAGGAGAACTGCCACAAGCAACAGGAACGGGATGTTTGCTCCAGCAATCCCAGATCCAAAAGGATCTGGGGACCAGCCCGGAGCGAGGCGAGCAGCAGAGCTGAGCAGGGGAGGAGGGACAGCGTGGTCCCTGACGCAGACGGCATGTCGAGGACAGGATGCAGGCAGAGCACACAGCACCCCGCAGGTCCGGCGCAGCCCAAGTCGCAACACAAAGCAGAAGCATCAAAGCCTACAGCATCCACCAGCCCGTCCTGAGGACGCGGCCTCCAAAAGGGAAAGGGGCCTCTCCAACAAATCAAGAGGACAATTAATGCTTTCTTCAGGCCAGGCGGACAGGATAACCCAGTAACACAGATGCTACCACGGCCTCAACTTTTAAAGCTCTTCCAGGGCCACCTCCGTCACCCTCGAGCCCTCTGAACTCAGCATTATCCAAAAAGACGCAACAAGCCCTGCCCGCAGCAGCAGCTGCGGCGGGCAGCACTACAGCAATCCCCAGCTCGTCCACCCCAAGTCCCCATACAGTACTCATGATTATAAGTGCTTTGCATACATAGTTCGACATCATGCATATACATTTCTATGTGCTAAGGCCCTTGGCCCAGCGGATATACCGTCCTCCTGCAGCAGAGAGGTCCTTCATTTTGTGTAGGGCTCGTAGTGTGCGTCGGACTCTGGCCCCCTCCTGCTTCAGCTGGCAGGACCCGAGTCTGCAACAGCCTGGCCAGCTGCTGCCCACGCGCTTGCATATCATAGTGGGAGTTCAGCAAACACTAGGTAAGCAGCCAATTACGAAAAGAACCGTATTTACAGAGCTACAGTTAGCTTAAATGGGTTACGTCTGCAGAGATTCACCGAAGACAGCCAGAAACAACGAGCTGTGTCCCCCACAGATTCTGCCGGGAAAAACATGGGTACCAACACGGATTTCACAGCTTAGTTGGCACAACTAAGGCGAGAGATTCATCGCTAACCAGATCCTCCCTCCCCAGACAGCAACACTCAAAGAGGTGGTTATGACACCAGGGAACAAAGTGGTGAGGTGGGGCACAGCACGGAGTGGAGACCTCAGCTTAGAAGCCCCACGGAGGATGGGGTTTCTCCTTTCTAAATGAGTCTCTGCATGGAAGAGCAGCACCCCTCGTACCAGACACCACTGCAGCCCGCAAGATCACTGAAGGAAGGGAGAGTGCAGGATGCACATGCTCAACCGCTCAGCGGAGCCTCCTCCAGCATCCAGGCAGGGAGTCCCTCGCTTAGAGCGGCGCTTGCAGCCGCTCGGCCGGGGCAGTGACCGACGCCGTAGCGCACCAAGGAATCAGGAATCTAGCTCTACAGTGATGCGTAGCGGGGCAACCTGCCAGCAAAAGGGGATTTGACCTGCTTATCGGGGAAGGGGAGGGGGGCCGTGCTCGCCCACAGCAATTCAATCACAACTGGATCCCACCTCCTAGAGGCTGCAGCCCACTGGGAGTCAACAGCTCAGCCTTTTTGTCCCATCAGCCAACATGGGTTTCAGCTACTGACCAAAAGGGACACCAGGAACGGTCACAGACATCTCAGAGGCTCTGGAGGGGCAGGAGCACAGAGACTCAACTATACAGGGTGCAAGAGTCCAGAGCCAGAAAGCAGCGCCCTGGGGAGAAGCTGAAGGCAGCTGTTGTGTTGTGCACAGGCTGCTCATCTGGCTGGTGGCTGGGAAAGGACCGGGTGAGCCAGCGTGACATTCAGGGAGTCATTGTGCTGCACCAGGGACGTGTGCTTGTAGTGCAAGACCAGGTCCTTGAGGGAAGCGTAGAGGTTGTAGGGTTCAGCGAACCCATAGCCGGTCGCCGTTTTGTAGATCACGCAGTGTTTGGTGTCACCGTCCACCCTGTCAGGGAGACAAAGGAGCACGGGTCAGCGGCACACCAGAGCCCCACAGCGCGAGGGAGCCCCGCTGAGACAGGGACAGACAAGCAGAAGCGGGTGTCACCAAAGCAGCCCAAAGATACATCTGGCCCTGGCAGGAGGAGCTGAGGCAGACGGGAGACCTTGGGGAAGCCCAGCCTGCCAGCTGACGCCTCCACCAGCCTCCAGCATCTGGTGAGAGAAGGGCAGGGCAACGCGGGAGCACAGCTCCTGCCAGCTCCGTCCTGCCACGTCTGCTTGGGGGTACTCACACCACGGAGCAGGCGTAGCATCCCTTCTGGCTGCTCTCACGGATCAGGAAGGTGCCGTCCCGCTTGCCGCACAGCATCTCTTCTGCCTGCAAGCGGTTGATCTTCCCCACGTACCACGTCCGCTCCTCGTGGTGGGGCAGCTCCTCCTCGTCATCCATCATGGAGTACTGGCTGCAATGGAGCACAGGCAGGGTCAGACCCGCTCGGTTTGGGCACATGGCCCCCCCACATCTCCCCTCCCACTGCTAGCTGCTGTCACCCGCTCCGACAGGGAAGGCATCCTCAGCTCCCAGGCAGGGAGATGGGACTTGCCCGCGGCCCTGGAGCAGGCAGAACCGGCTGCGCAACCTGCGCTCCCGCAGCCCCCCACATCCCACAAGCAGGGACACTCACTCCTCCGTCTCGTTCTTGATGCCCAGCCACTCGTTGATTTTCTTCTGCCGGGCACCTTTCTGCGTCAGCCACCTGGGGAAGGAGAGGAAGAGCTCAGCACAGGCAGCATGCCCGGCCCGCGGCATCCAGGCCAGACACCACTTACGCAGCCATCGCCAGAGGGCAGCAGCCATCCCCTTTGAGGGACTGCTGTGCCCCGAGGCTGCATGCCGCAGGGCTTGCTCCTGCACAGAGCAGCCTGCAAGCCTGGTCTGACGAGCCCCAAAGCCCTCAAGGAGCCAGCTGGATCGCTCTGGGCCAGGCTGAAGGGGTAGCAGGGCCCCACTCCCAGCCCTCCGCAGGGGCAGGCACTACATACACCAAATACTGGTCCCGGAGTTTGCGCAGCTGCATGAGGTCTGGCTTGAGGCTGTTCATGCGCTTGTCGATCTCCCGGTTCTCCGAGGCTTGTTTCTTCAGGTCCTGCTCCAGCTTCATCTTGCTGTCGTGGATCTCCGTGATGCGAGACTTGAGCTTCTCTGAGTTCATGAGGATCCTGGGAGAAGGAGGGGGGTTTAGGCAGTGAGCCAGAGTGGGGGAGGCAGAGGAAGCAGCCTGCCAGCTCCAGCCCACAGCACGTTGCCGGAGAGACAAGGATTGCGCATGCCTTGGCTGTGCTGGGCTGCGATGATCCTTCCAGCCCCCAGAGCCCTTCCCCAGGCAGAGCAGGTCACCAGCACCCCCTGTCCTCACCGTTGCACCTCCTTCTCATTGCCCTCCCGCCGGAAGCGCTCGATGTACTCCTTGCTGCACTTCTCCTGCGTCTGACACTGCTCCTCAAAGATCTTGATTGTCTCATTGAAGGCCTCGATTGCTGTCCTCTTCATCTGCAGCTCCTGAGGAGAAAGGAGGGGAGAGCTGAGGAAGGGGGGAGCACTTGGGTAGGTTTCTGCCCATTCACATCCCCTCCTTCCCCCTCTCCAAAGCAGCACTGTCCTTGCTGCAGCCAAAACATGTCCCTCGTCAAAGCCCGTTCTCTGGGGTGTCCCCTCAAGTCCAGGAGCAGACAAATGGGGCAGCGGGTACCTGATCTCTGCTCTCCTCCGTGCACAGCAGTGCAGCTGCCAGTGCTCAGGGAATGTCAGGGCAGCCCAGGGGGACAGCAGCGCCCACGTACCTGGGAAGTGCGCGTGTACTCCTCATACAGCAGGTCATACTCCCAGCTCTTGTCCTGGTACTGCTGGTGGTAGACCTTCAGCTGCTCCCCGACGGCTTCCACGCTGTCCTCTTTCACCACTTGATCCTGCCATATGCACAGCATCAGTCAGGACCTGCTCCTGCCCTACAGCAGCCCCCCAGCAAGGCAACTGGTCCTGTGAAACCCCCCCCAGCCCCCCCATCACCTCACAAAGCAATGTCCCAGCATGGGGGAAGGGGTGGGACACTGTCATCTACCAAATGCCCTTGGTTCAGGCTGTTGCTGGCCAGCTGCACCCCTGTGGCACGGGCCTCACCTGCTGGTACTTGGAGATGGGGTAGAGCAGCCTGGTGTCCAGCTTGGCGTTGTACTGGGCGAGCGACTCGTGCCGGTAATGGGTGATGAGCTCCACCACTGAGCCGAAAGTCAGAGGCTCTGAGAAGCCGTACTTCCCCTCGCGGTGAAAGATCTTGATCAGCTTGTTATTGCCTCCCTTCCTGTAGCAGGGAGGGGAAAGAGGACACTTATCACCAGCCTGATGTCTGGCTGTCCAGACAGCTGTAATCACTTGTGCCGACAGCTCCACCCCAGAGCAGCGGAGGCTTTCAGGGGACCCAGAACCCTACCTGAGTGTGAGCGTGTACTCCCCCTGGATCTTGCTGGAGGCATCGCGCACCAAGAAAGTACCATCCGGTGTGTCCCGTAGCTTCTCGTTCACCTCCTCCCTGTGAGGAACATGATTGTCATGGCCTGTGAGGTGCAACTAGAGCTCCCCTAGATAACCTGGTGGATGGGGCACCCAGGATGTGAGCTGCCAGCCACCCCCTTACCGAGAAATGTCACCCCAGTACCACTCGGCGTCCTGCAAGGGCATGCTGTTCCCGTTGGCCAAGCTGGCTGCACTGGGCTTTGGCTTAGGAGGTTTTGGAGGCAAGGCTGTAAGAGAAGGAGGGTTTAAGGAGGGTGAGACCAAGTCTCAGCTCCCCACAGGTAATCCTTCAGAGCACTGAGTCCCCCTCCCTGCAGTGGCCATCCTGGGAAGCCCCACTTGGCCACCATGCTGCCAGAAGCTGCTCCAGACACATATACAGCAGCAGATGAGTGCCTCAAGCCAGCCTCAGGCACAGCTGGGCTACAGAAATGCCCTCGGCAACCCACTCACAGGCAGCAGAGACTCCACACCCATGAAGCACAAACGCCAGCGCCTCAGGCCCCAAGGAAGGGGCATCTTAGTACCTGGAGGCAACTGTTCCGGCTCCAACTCCTTTGTCTGTAGAAGTATCTCCAGAAACAGCACAGAGAAGTCAGGGCTCAGCTCTGGGCTGCAGGGAGAGAGGAGCCAAGATCAGCACTTGTGGGGGAGAACTTGGCACTGCTCCTGTGCCCCCTGGGCAAAGGGGCAGCTGGGGTCGGCTGGTTCTCCCCAGCACACAGCCTAGCTGCCAGATCCCTGGCTGACACAGAAGCAAGGCCTGCCCTGGCTTTGAGTCTGTGTGCTGCCAGCGGTTTAATCCCACGCACGGCGAGGTAGGGGCTGCGGGCAGACCTGCCGTTACAGGCTGGACTCCTCGCCCTGGCAGGCACAGCGGTTGACACTTGGTACACGGCTGGAACCTGAGAGCCTCACGTACCTGGCGCCAGGCAGCCGGAGGAGAAGGGGGCCGAAGATCTCTCCCAGGGCCCGAGGGTGGAGGCTATTGCTCTCGGCCTGCTGCGATACCTTCCCCAGATGTCGGAGCAGGAACTGCAGGGTGAGCGTGTTCTGGAGCGGGACCGCAGGCGACTCCAGGGCCAGCAGCAGCTGCTTCCGGCAGTTCTCCGACTGGGGGATCTCTGGGGAGCGAACAAGACACGATGGAAGGGCTGGGACAGCCGGCACTGCTCTCCACGCTCCGTCTGCGTCACAGCGTGGGAGCACTGTCGGCAGCAGGGACCGCGTGGAGACCCCATTGGGACAGGACTTATTTTAGTACCCCAAATGCATCCATCCCACCCAGCCACCCATTCCCAAGCACGGCCAGGGGAAGCCCTTACCCTGCAGGACGCGAAGGATGTCTCCGTGCACGGCCACCGGCACCACGGGGGAGGGCAGGTCCTGCAGGTAGCCTCGCAGCGCCTCTCCCAGGGAGTGCACGTCAAAGGGCTCCAGGTCACCCAGGGTCCAATCTGCCAGGGCACAGATTTCCCATGGGTGGCAGGCACAGCACCGGGCACCCAGCTGGCAGCTCCAGTGCTGCCAGCACCCATACTAGAGATCACTGCACACCACCTGGCCAGCTATCAAGCGACACGGCAGCCCAGCACCACAAGGGAGCTCAGGCAGCCAAGCAGCCCACACAACAGAAGACGCCTGGAAGTGCCCCCTGCACCTCAGAAATAAACTGGCTCTGGGAAGTCAGGCAGGTCCCCCCCAGGAGGGGGTGGAGGTCATTTTGGGTGCCTACACCCTTTGCCCTGAGCCCTGCCACAGGAATTCTGGGCACGCACGACTTGTGTGACAATTTTGTTCCCTGCTGCTAGTAGAGACAAGCGCAGACTGACCAGCCACACACTGAACCCAACGGGGAAAATGTCTCCCTCGAACCATGTTGTCCCATGAACGCAAAGCGCAGGCTGTTGGGACAGCACATAAAGCCTGTCCCGAAAGCAGCGTGGCCAGAGCCGACAGCACCGCTTAGTTGGGGTTTGCAAGAACATCTGCAGAAGGGGACAAGGCAGCGCGGTGCTGGATGAAGCCCAAGCCCAGCCGAGAAGCAGACAGCTCCGAAGGCTCCCCGGCAGAGGCATCAGCCGCCGGCACAGTGGAGCCAAAGCTCCAGCCGCCAAGCTGAGCTGAAAGATCCTCCCCTGCTTATTAGTGGCGTGACAGAGCCAGAGAAGACTCCACCAGCCTGTCGGCAGAGCACCCCGAGAGCGGGGCACCCCAAAGAGACAGCGGGAGACAAGCACAGGGGTTCACTTATTGGCCTGCAAGTCTCTGAGCCGACACCACGTCCCTCTGCTCCAGCCCACGGATGGCAGCAGGAATCCCCGCTCTCCCATCCCCTCCACGTGAGATGGGGATGCGTCGGGACGGGGACAGCCCAGCCCCACAGGCAGCGTGCTGGGAGTCAGGAACTGCCGGGGACAGGCGAGCCTGGCCTGGATTACATTACTGCTGGCGCTGTCACATCCACTAATCTCCTCCATCTGAGCCGATTCGCCTCCTCACCACGCAGAGCTGGTTCTTACCGGTTCTCAGCGCTTGCCTCAGTTCGGAGCCAGATGTCCTGTACAACATCTCGCTGTCTAACCCTGCGGAAGCGGGGACACTGCTGTTAGCTGTGAGCTGTGCAGCTCCCAGCGCACGCACTGTTTCGGTGCCAGCCTGGCAGCCGCACGCTAGCCGGGCAATGGCTGTGGCACAGCTAACCAGGCCTGGATGTTGTCCAAGCCAACCTCCTGCAGATGCTGCTGCAGCCCCCTCGGCCCCCAGGACAGCCGGTTCAGTGGCCCCATTTCTCCCCCATGGCACAGATGCAGGCTGGAAGCGCTTTCCAAACCCCAGCACCCATCTGGGATGCGTAGGCGTCCTGCGTGCAGACCCAGCACCCTCACCCCAGGCCTCTGCGCAGGACGGCACAGCGAGGTCAAGCCCGGCTCTGGGGAACAGCTACTCAAGCCAGGGAGGAGCGGGAGGCCCCCCCGCTTCTGCAGGCAGCTGCGTCCTGCATGTCCCATGGAGCTCGGTCCAACTCCAACAGCTTTTAAAGACAGCTGCCTCCCCCTCTGCCCTCGCTGAGGGGTTTTGGGGGGTATCAGCCCCTCGGTGCTCAGCATCCTCCCCCTTACCTTTCTTCTCAATAGCTTCCACCAGCTTTACCAGCAGCGGCGGCGCAATCTCTGGAGGGCTGAACTGCTCCTGCAAGTCTGGGAGAGGAGACCCTGAGGGAGAAGAAGGGAGAGAAGGGGTCAGCCCCAGCTCAGCCTCCAGCAGATGCTCTGCTGTGGGGCCAGGCTGGGGCAAAACCAACACTGCTCCCAACGGCAGCATCCGAGAGCGAGGAAAGCCGTGGCCCCTGCCACGAGGCCACAGCTCACGCGAACACCGCATGGAGGCCGCAGGGAACCTGCGAGCTGGCTCAGAAACCAGCACAGCACTTGTTGAGCTCAGCCTTGCTGAGTCCCTGACGGGGTGTGCATAGGGGGATCCCTACTGCTCCCTGCAGAGGCTAGGAGGCAGAGCTTATCCCCCTGGGTACCCCGGCACCCCGGGCGGGCAGTGCAGGGGTTACCAGGGTTCCTGGAGCTCAGGCTGGTTTCGTCCCTGCCCAGCACAGGGGCTGCGCAGGGCTGGTGGAGGAGAGCAGCCAGGGAGCTCACTCGCGGTGGTGAGCTGTGATTAATCCAGCGATTCAGACAGAGCGCCATGTCAGCAAATTCCTGCCCTTGATTGCTCGTTTAACATGGAAACCAGCCCTCTGCCTCCCCCTCCTCGGGAGCCCACAGCCTCCCTGCGAGCTTTTACAGGGCACAGGCAGCCTGCGGCACGGGACTGAGGTCTCCCCCCCTTCCCGGGGGATCTACGGCTCCGGCCCCACATCGGGTGGTATTTCACTGTCACCTCCAGAAGATTTGAGGTCCCGGCTCTGGGCTCCCCCCTTCCCTGTGCTGGAGGGGTGATGCATGCCGGGGCAGGAGCATGCAGGCCCGGCTGGGCAGCTGCCAGTGGGAGGTTTGCCGAAGGAGGAGTGGTGCCAGGCCCTGTCTTGCTTCCAGCTGAGCACCAGCCGGTGCAGGAGGCTCCTCCGGGCTGGTCCACAGCACCAGGCAGACCCTGGGGAGCCCACAGTCAGTGAGGACACCCAGCACGCTCCACTCCAGGGAAGCGGAGCCAAAAGGCTGCTCCCCGTTACGAAACACAGCTCTGTTGTCATGGATCTGACCTGAACTTGCCTGGTGTGGTCTCACCACGAGGCACAGCAAGCTGAAATTCTGCACCCAGCTGAGCCTCCTGCACCCACAGCTTCACAAGGAGATAAAGCAGCTCGCGTTGGTGCTTCGACTTGGCAACCACAGAGCTGGGGAGCAGGCACCCAGCAGTTCTGCAAGGGCAATCCCCCACCAGAGAGAGCTCCTGGGCACGGGAAGGGGCCCAGCATGGTGCTGGTCAGGGTGGTGAAGCTGCAGGCAAGCTGCCAGGTTGGCAGCTCCGAGCCTGACCCTTGGGAAAGGCTGAAGGGAGAGTAAATACTGGTGCTGCCCACGTGGCCCGGCCGGGAATGTGCTGCTTCAGCAGGCAGCAGCTTGCCTTTTTTTATCAGGCAGCCTGTGCCGGAGCCAGCAGCGGCTCCTGAGCCTGCCGGGCCTCTGGGCTGGGCTGCCGTGAACAAGGCTGCTCACAGCATGGCCGGGGCAGCTGCGGAAATATTTCCGAGCCACATTTTCCGCTTGTGTTCTCTGCGGAAGGCAAACACCAGCAGCTCGTAAATTCACCGGCAGAACATGCTGGGTCTCGCCACTCTGCGGGGCCAGCCCTGCTCCCGGGCTGCGTGACAGCCGTGGCACTGGCCCCGCTCCGTGTGTGATGCTGGGGGGCTAAGGGATCCCTGCCAGCCAGGGCAGGACCCAGGAAACAGGGCAGAAACGCCACCAGCTATGAGCTTTGTGGAGCAGCCAGGAGCCATCTCTGCACCCCCCAAAGTGCAGACCATGAAGAAATAACACGGACTTATCTTAAATACAATTTCTCAGTTGCAAAAATGTGTCTTCCCACCAGCATCCCTGCAGGTTGCATGTAAAATGGCCCTGGGTGTTTGAATTGCCACCCTGCAGGCCCCAGCAACTGGGCCCAAGGTGGAGGCTGGCTGTGGGGATGCACCCACAGGGGACAGGGACAGGGCTGGCACCCCCCTCGTGTGCCCTGGTACCCCACCCTCACTGTGCTCCATCCCCAGGCAGGACGCAAACAGGCTGGCTTTTGGTTTCTTTCCCAACCGCGTCTTTTCTGTGTGTCAGGCGCTTTGGCACGTGTCTTCTCCCACATCCCAAAGATCCCCACCCCTGTGCAGGGCAGTGGCTTTGACCACCCAGACACACCTCCACCAAGCCCTGCATGAGAAGAGGAGGAGGAGAGAGCCCACAAAGGCATAAATACAGCCCCCGAGGGAGTGCAGGGCTGGATGCAGGGCAAGGCCGACGCATCCACCGCAGAGCATGCCCCGGGCTCCCAAGAGGAGCTGCTTTCTTGGAAAGGCAGGTTGCGAGTGGGATGACTCAGGTCAGCGGCTCTCGCTGCCAACCCAAACGCATGGCCCGGCTGCATTCCCACCCTGCGGAGATGTTTCCTGGGGCCGCCCCTCCGACTCTGGGAGCAGGAGCTCGGGAGGCAGCTGCGGGGAGCCACGCACCCAGCCCCACCACCCTGGTTTCTGAGACAGGGGCTTCTTTCCTTTCCTTAAGATCCCAGAGACGTTTCACACAGCTAGAAGCATCTGATGGGATAGCCGTGGCTCCCGGGCAGAGAGGGACAGGGACGACACAGGACTGCCAGCCGGGAGCATGCTCTGATGCCCACCAGCTCCTGCTGCTGACCCTTCTCCTCCTGCATACACCAGCATGAGGTCTTCTGCAAGGCATGGGAAGGCAAAGTGTGGCTGTCACCCCTGTTTGCAGTCTCAGAGCGCCCAGGGCCTGCTGAGCCCCTGCCACAGGGTTTATGTGCCTGGGAGCAAAAAAAAAAAGAGGCAAAGAGAAGGCAGCTGCCACAGCTCTATGGGCAGCGCTGAGGCACGGCAGCTCTCCCAGCTCCCTGGCCGGGTCCGTGCCAAGCCCAGTGCCAGCAGGGAGGCAGCCGCAGGTGCAGGGCGGCCCATGCCCTGCCTGAGGGTGGCTGCCCAGCCCCAGCGAGAGCTCTGCGATCCGTGGGGAGGGACGGGTGCCAGGCAGACAAGCAATTAGCTTCAGTTCTCGGAAGTACTCTTTTAGACCCTGACTTTTCTCCTCTTGCCCAGAGACAAGTAATTGTGTGTCTCAGCGGGGCTGAGCGGCTCTTGGCAGGGAGCAATGCCCCAGGCACTGCAGAGGCAGGGAGGTGGCTGGGAGAGGTCGGGACTTAATCCTAAAGGGAAGGGAGCGGGGCAAAACCCTCAGCGGAGCAGGGAAAGGGACCAAAGACCGCAGGGATCCTGGCTGGTCACAGGCCAGAGAAGGAGAAGGATCTTGCAGAGGCAAGAGTGGGACAAGGCTCACCCCAAGAAGCTCTGCTAAGCAGATTGATAAGCTGGAAGAACAATGTACTTTTCTCTTGGCCAGGACCAAGCACGAGCCCACAACTCCCAGGCAACTCAACCGCACTGCTGCCAGCAGTGCAATCCAGTGCTGCCGAGCCGAGGGCTTCACGGCGGTCCTGCAAAGCTACTCACACACCCTCGTCCGCCACACACCCGAAATGGAGGTGTCTTGGAGCAACACAGCAGGGCTTACCTTGCTCCAGGGCCTCCTGCAGCCGGCAGCTGCTGGCCCCCGGTGTTGCAGGCAGGGGTCTCTGCACTCGGGGCCGGTGAGAAGGGACAGAGATCTTCACAGGCCCCACGTATTCCACGTACGTGCCGGGAAAGTCACCCTTCTGCTTGGTCCGCTCATTGACGCCCAGGATCCACCCGATCTGATTGGGGGTCTGCTCATCCCCATCTTTGAAGCCCAAGGCTTGCAGGGCCCCCTTGCTCACCACCAGGATGTCCCCAGGCAGCAGATCAATGTCCTCCTCGCGTTCCTTGCGGTAGGGGTAGAGCGCACGGTACTGGAACCCATCGGTGCTGCCCATTCTCTCTGCTGTGGGGAGAACGGCTCTGAATGGTGAGGCAGCGTGTTTTGGGCAGGAGAGGAGGGATCTCAGAGGCAGCTCTCCCCCATCAGCACTCTGAACGTCTCTGCGTGAACCAGCACCCCAGGAGCCTGGTCCGGGTGCCTTGGCGCGCTTAGGTGCAGCCCCTTTTCCTTAGCTTGAAACCACGATTCAACCAAATTATGGAGCAAAGGGAGAAGGAGACAAACATAATCCAGCACTGGTGAGCGGGCATGCAGCAAAGAAACAGGAGATCAGGGTCCACTTCACCAAAAAAGAAGTAGGTCTCTTGAAGTCCGGGGTGCAAGAGCACAGCACGCTTCCGGCCCTGAACGGCGTGGCATGCCACGTCTCCCTTTCCAGCACCTGCAAAGAGAATGAGACTTGTCACAGCACAGCCAGGCACCCCATGCCCTCCCGAGACACCAACATTCAAACTAGGGGTTTATCTGAGCAGCTGAGAGAGGCAGGACTCGCTTCTCTCCTACCCACCAGCTGATGCTGAGCCCTGGATCCAACCAGGACATGCTAATACCAATTTACACTCCCAAAAGCAAGAGGAGCCAGCGGCTGCCACCTCCTCTCTGCTAGAGTCAGGCACCAGCTCTGCATCTTAAAGAGGTTCACTCCTGCTTCTTCAGCTTACCCTCCTCGCAGCACTTATGCAAACAAGAAGACAACAAGTGGGACAAAACAGCCTTTATGCAGGAACTTTTGCATACAGAAAAGGGTGACCCTGCAACCACCAGCTGGAGGCCCTGAATAGGAGCAGAATAAACAGATTTAACCTTTCCTTGTTAAATCGATTAAATTTCACAGTTCACCTTTAGATCTCCCCATGCAATCCTCCACAAAGTCGTTTTCTGAAGGTAGCTGCCCACAAATGTAGGTTAACCAAGCTTTCAGCGAAAGGCTTTCGAGATGCCTTTGCCATTCCCACAGAGCAGCACTTCAAAGCTTTGCTCTGAGCAAAGTAAATTTTTGAACTTTTCAAAAGCAGCAACTGCATCAAGTGCGGGCACGGGTTCTTTTCACAGAGATGGAAGTAAGATGAGTTAAAATAATCTTCAGAAGCCTTGAAGTCTGCTTCAAGCTGCTAACTGCCTTTCAGCTATTCAGAGAGAAATTGAAGAATATGCTGCCTGCCCTGCCCAGAAATCCACCAAAAAGAACAAACCTGGGTTATAACATGTTGTTGAAGGGATGTGTGAGCTGGGGCATTCCCACCAGCCGAGCACGTCCTCTTTTCCCATCCCCTCCCGGCCGCACAGGCCAGTTTTCCACCTCCCCCAGGCAAATCACAGCGTTCCAGTTCCCGCAGCCATGGCATGCGACCAAGGACCGGACCTACAAGGCACCGGTGCAACCAGAAACCAGCCTTCCCAGGGACACCCTAGGCCTGCTGAAACGCTGCAGGTCCTATTAATGGCTTGAGCTGTTTTGGCCCAGAAACCGCCAATCCCAGCTCAAACTCTTGAGTCTCATCTGAAAACTATTAGCGAGCAGGAAGGCGCTTCTCAGGGCTGCGGGAGCCTCTGCAGAGGGAGGCGAGGAGGCAAAGGGAGCCAGGGCACCCTTCCCAGCGGGGTCAATGCACAACCAAGCGTGGCACAAAGCCAAGGCTGCTCCGACCGCTGGCTGGACTCAGCGAGAGGCACTAACGTTGGTGATCTGCAGTATTTCAAAATAACCCTTTCGGGTCAGCAACACGTTACAGTTCACATCAGCTACAAGCCGCCCTTTTCTCCTGCATGTGCTACCACCCCTGCACGCTACCAGAAAGTCTGAGGTCGGTGCAAGTCCCCCGTGAAGAGCTGGCTTCAACTCTCTGCAGCCAGGCTCTCCAGCCCAGCACCACGCTGTGGGCTCCTTCCCTCGACAAAGAAGAAAGGCACAAAAAGGCCATGGCACATGAAGCCTGTGCAACAGCCAGGGCCTGTGCTAGTTGCCTGAGCTCGGGCAAGCGTCCCAGCTGGGCTGTCTTTGCCATGAATGAGCAGGCGCAGCCCTCAGGGAGGTAGGACACTTGCAGCCAGGCTCCGGCGGGTGGGGAACAGGATTGAGCCTGATCTGGGTCAGCAGAGAGCCTCTCCAGAGTTCCAGGAGCAACACCAGGCTGCAGGACTCATGGAGAGACCATGGGTAGAGGGGACATTTCTGGGAGAAGCAGTACATCCCAGCACAGCTGCCGTGCAAGCTCCCACTGTGCTGGGAAGGCAGCCGCAGGGAACTCGCAGCAGAGCCTGCATTTCCCCAATCCAACGAGCTCCAGCCAGGAAAATATTACTTCATAATCCAGAATATAAAGAGAGATTTATGGCCATGCTCGCTGCCTGCCCCTCGCCCCTCTGAACGCTGCCTGTCAGGGTCCGACGGAGCCGAGTCGGCAGTGCCGGGGGCACTGTCTGACTGCCAGGGGCCCGAGCGGCCGCTGCCTGCTGGGAAAGGCGCCGGCAGCTCCCGCTCCTCCCAGAGAGGACAGACCCCATAACGCACCCCAAGGCAGCAGAGCCCAAACCCAGCGGGGTCGATGCTCCCCCGCAGGCACCTCCCCAGCTTCTACCCGCAGATCCCAGCCCCGACTCCAGGTGCCTCAGACAAGCCGGTGCAACTGAAGAGGCTGGAAGGACAAAACGCTTGGCCCTGGCAAACTTGTTCAGTAGCTTTTAAAAAAGCAGACCTGCGTGGAGGGGTGGGAAGAGGAGAGAGTCGCTTCAGAGCACCGAGTGTCTCCAAAGAGCAGGTCCCACAGCTCCTGCTCCGTCGACTCCTTCCAGCCTCCTTCCCTGCGGTGGGAACGCAGAGCTGTGCCACTCTGCTCTCTGCATTCGCTGGGCACACACAAAAAACAAACAATACTCAGAACCAGCCTGGTCCCCGAGCAGCCTCACCTGTGTTCCCCACACTCAGCCCGTATGGGGATCAAGTGCCCATGAATGGGGGTGCGGAGCCCCCCAGGAAACCCAAATCCACATGGCTAACGCCAACGCTGTCCTCTCCAGGGGAAACACTTGTCCTCTGTCCTGCCACGGACCCAGCGAGCAGCTTCCCAGGCTGAGCTGCGTGTACGGGATGGCAGTCGCCGCAGGAAAGCTCTGCGCCCCACGGAGAGCAGCTGATCGGATCGGTGTGTCTTGGGGGAGAGGGAACGCACACTTCCCAAAGCCCCGCAACAGCTCTGTGGAGGGAATGCGAGTTGGGGAAGGCAGCGCCGAGAGCCCGGGACACGCACGAGCCTGTCGGCTGGAAGCACACCTCCGAGCCGGGGCTCTGCGTGTGCAAGAGAGAGGGAGCAGCTTGCCAAAAGATTTCAGCTGGGCCCAGCTCCAGGTTCACTCGGCTTTCGGAGAGGAACCTCGTGTGTCCGCGCTGGCGAGCACTTGCTTAGGCTGCTCTGAAAATCCCATGCATCAGACATCTAAATACCTTTGGTAAATCTATCTCAGCACCCAGAAACAATCCCTTGATTCATTAACTGCTGTCAATACTTTCTTTGTTTAATACATTGGTTTGAAACAAAAAACACATTACAAGTCTTTTTGTGTGTGCCCAGCACATAAATAAAAGCATCTTAATGTTTCAAATGTGGTTCCTGTGCTTTTTAACCCAGTTCCAAGTGCAGTTCAAAGTGCAGCTTGACTTGAAGCAAGACTGAGCGTTACTTTCCCTCCAGTGAGGCAAAAGAATGCATAAAAATATTTAAAAGAATATGCTTACAACAATCTACAGAGCTCAAACCTTTCCAAGTTACATCAGATCCTGAGCGTGCAAAAAACCACCACATCCAGTTTTGATCTGTAAAATGCTACATGTTAATGGGTTACAAACACTGAAAACAAACCTTTCCTTTAATAAAAAGAGAAAATAGGACAATGCAACTAGGGATGGAAATAAAAATGGGCACGGAACCGCCTGCACCACATCGTGCCCTATCGTGACAATTGCTGGTGCATCAGAGTCCTTCTGACCTACGCAGCCAGGGCAGCTCGGCTGGCCTTGCACCCTGCCAGAGTGGCAGAAGCCAGTGCTGCCGAGCATGCCGTGGGTCACGCTGCACCCACAAGCACCCGAACCACAGAGCAGCGCCGGGGTGGAGAGGGTGAGCGCTTGGGAAGCCCTGGCTTATAATTTGGGACAGACAGCACAGCAATCCCCTGTGCTTGTGGGCAGCTCCCCGGACCGGCTCTCTCCCGGGCCCGCCAAAGAGCCTGATGACAACTCGCAAGGCTTGAGCCACAAGTGAGGCCGTGGCGGACGTGGCAATGCCACGATGAGCCCCGGGGGAAAGAGCAGGATGAGGCCACAGGGAGCTGGGGTGGGTGGGAAGCGGAGCTGGACACGTTCCACCAGCTGCCCCCAGGGAAGCGGCCGGAGGAGCGGGGAGAGCCAGAGCCACGCCGGGGGCTCGCACTCCCGGGCTGGCAATGGCCACGGCGCTGCCAAACCAGCCGGTATTTCCCTCCAAAGAGAGAAAAGCGGCAGGGGAGCCGAGTTATGCCGTAAGCCATGCCCAAGCCAGGCCTGCTGACCTGAGAGCGACCACACCGGAGCAGAGGCCATTTTCACCTCTTTTCTCACCAAGAAATGCTTCCCATGCAGCCGGTAACAGAGCCCGAGGAGTAGCAGCATCCTGCCTGCGGCCGCCAGCTGCCCTTTGCCGAGGATACAGAGCATTTGCTGCTCAGGCTTACATTTCATTAAATATTTTGCTTTATTCACTGAAGCCCAAGGAAGTGAAGGAATATCTGAAACATGTCACTGAAAAAGTGAATGTTATGGTTAGCAGGGACCCAAGGAGCCTAATAAGTCCCTGCCTTGGGATGACCGATACCTACATCATTTTTGAGACACAACGGGAGGTCTCAGCGACCTCCTCCTCAAAGGATGGGCAACCCGAGAGCATCTGGGCAATCTGCACACCTACTCCAAGACTTTTCTTACTGTCCCATGGGTTTCTCCTGACACCGGACTTTCTTGCTTCAGTTGAAGCCTGTCCTGTCTCACCCACCGCAGGGACTTTCTCCTCCTCATCGCAAGAGCCTTTTACTTGGCCGGAGACTTTTACACACCGGCACCGAGCAGAGAAGGACCAAGCACCCCACAGCAGCACCTTCCCTTTGCTACAGGCTCTCTACACCAGTGCCCAAGCAGCAAGAACACACTACTTCTACTTTTAGGAGCATTCATGAGGCAGGATTTAGGTTTTTTTTGTTTGTTTGGGTGGTTTGTTTTTTTTTTTCAAGATATAAACTGAGGAGCTGTACTTCAGCTACTTCCCTCAAAAATTACAGTTCTAAAAAAACTGAGTACATTAAAAAAAAAATCCAACTCCTCTTGCTAACTCATCTGCTTAAAATCACATTCCCTGGGGTATTTGGAATTTATATGATGATTTATTAGCAGCTCTGCACAGCACAGCAATCACACGAAGTAGCCTACAAGGTGAGCAGTAACCGTGTTAGCAGACCAACATTATTCGGGTGCTGGCTGAGAGAGGCAAGACCTTCCAACTTGAAAAATCCACTGTCCCTTCCTCTGTTTGCTTTTTATCTTCCATTACTCGGTTACTTTAGCTCCAAGCTGCGGTTCCAGATATTCCCAGAGGAATTAAAAGAGCCCTCGATATTATAAATACTCTTTTTCATTGTAAACACACCCCAGCACTCGGAGTGAAGCGCCGGCGCTCTGACACGGCTCCAAACTGTCTCCGCAAACCACTCTGCTCCTCGCCGCATTCCAGCTGAGCCGCGGTTTCTCTTCCAACCCAGAGCTTTTGTCCAGCAAGACTCAACTGCGGGCAGAAAGCATTTTCCTGTGCGCTTAAAACCTTGTTCTAGCGAGTTAAAAAAAATGAGGGTTTGGGGCAGCGATCACCTTTAGGAGGACCGAAGCCTCGCCATGAACCGCGCGGGCAGATCAAAGAGTGGTTTGCCCACGTCAGAGAAGAGAGTCACCAAAGAAACCAAACCATCGCTTGGACTTTCCCACATCATGGAAGAGTCGATGACTAGAGCAGAGGCCAACCCAGCCTCGGGGACACACCAGCCCATCGCATGTTAGGGAAGGGCAGGGGGATGGCCAAGAAAGCGGTGATTTAGGCTATATTTACTCAGCTGTCTCCATCCTCTGCTCTCACAAAGTCACAGGGCCAGTTCCCCAGTGGCTCCAAGAGCTGCTCGGGAAATAAAAGCTGTGCATTAATGGAGAGGAGAGGCGGCCATTCCTCTGCCACGACGGGCAGGGGTGCCGAAAGGCGCGACGCTGGTGCCGCCGCTCCAGCTCTCGCAGGGCTCATTTTAGGCAGGATTCTCCCCCTTAGCTTTTATTTCCCACCGAGCGCAGGCCCGCAGTTTGGGAGGTACGTGACCACGGGAAACTCCCTCTTCAAGGGGCTGAGGAACGTCCCCAGCATTGGAAAAGACGCAGAAAGAGGCGGGCAGGCCGCCACCCCAGGGCCGGGGCTTGCGGGGCAACGGTGTCGAGGGCCAGCAAAGCCGCGGGTCCCGGACTGCGGCGCGTCCCGGGGCCATCGGGCCCCAGCCTGGGGCAGAACCGCGGTGGGGACGAGCCCGCAGCCCTGACAGGGTGCTGCTCTCCGGCCCTGCCACCCAGAGAGGGTGCCCAGGCGCCCTGCCAAGGGGGGGGTCCCTGCGATGGGTGGGGGGGGGCCCAGCCCTTGCGCAGGGAGGGGACAGGGACAGGGCAGCAGGGCCTGGAGGGGTGACACTGCCCCGGCAGCGGGGCACCGCGGGGAGGGGGCACGGCCTCGCCCGGGGGGGGTTGGGG
>VZTV01114851.1:25459-45525 GCA_013400875.1 Anhinga rufa
CTGGGCATAGGGCACTGTACCGGGGCTGCACCGGGCATGGGGCGCTGCACCGGGCACAGGGCACTGCACCGGGCATGGGGCGCTGCACCGGGCATGGGGCGCTGCACCAGGAACAGGGCACTGCACCGGGGCTGCACTGGGCATAGGGCACAGCACCGGCACAGCACCGGGACTACACCGGGAACAGGGCACGGCACCGGGCATGGGGCACGGCACCGGGACTGCACCGGCACTGCACTGGGCATGGGGCACTGCACTGGGCATGGGGCACTGCACTGGGCATGGGGCACTGCACTGGGCATGGGGCACTGCACTGGGCATGGGGCACTGCACTGGGCATGGGGCACTGCACTGGGCATGGGGCACTGCACTGGGCATGGGGCACTGCACTGGGCATGGGGCACTGCACCGGGAACAGGGCACTGCACCGGGGCTGCACCAGGCATGAGGCAGTGCACTAGGACAGCACTGGGACAGCACCAGGACTGTACCGGGCATTGGGTGCTGTGGACACGGGGCACTGCACCGGGCACTGGGCACTGCACTGGGTATTGCACCGGGCATTGCACTGGGTACTGCAGACATTGGGTGCTGCACCGGGCACCCACAACGCAGGCCCGGGAGCCAGGCTCGGTGCCAGGCGTGCTGCTGGCGAGGCCGTGTTCCCCCGGCCCTCCCCGCCTGCCTGGCGAGCAGGGGCAGCTCCGGCACCTACCAGCCCCCGTTTACCCCTCACCATCACCCCATGCAGCGGGCGCTGCTCGGGTGCAGGCAGCGCCGAACCCAGCCCCCCCCGGCTGCAGACACCACGCCGCGGGTCATTGCAAGGAACAATTTTAATACAACATAAAACTTCCCGAAGGTAAGAACAGAGCCGGCCGCTGAGCAGGAAGACACGGTCCCCTTGGCTTTTAAGATATTTTCCATTAAAAAAATCCTTTTCCCACCGTATCCATGCCACCGGTGCGTGGCTGAACCCCCCTTCCCACGGCGCTGGTGGGCACGGGGTGCCCGGTGTCTCCCCCAAATCCTGCTGCCTTCCTGAGACCTTAATACAGACGGCGGAGGAAGAAGCAAAGGAAAACACTGAGCAGCTCCGGCTGCTCATTTTGTTGGGGTAAACGACACCGGTTTAACGGGGTGGGGGGGGAGAAGCAGGATACGGAGCCTGGCACAAACCGCACGTGCACAAAATAATCCAACACGCAGCCAAAAAATAAAAAATCCACCGGCTGCTTCGGGTTAGGAGACGCACTCAGCGGTGGGCACAGCGCTGCCCGATGGCAGGGGGTTCAGCAAAGCGGTGACGGGCCCCNCCCCCCCCCGTCGCTGGCACGGTGCTCAAAGCACCGGGGCGGCAAACCGCGGCGGGTGGAAAAGCCAGTACATGCATTATCAAATGGAAACATTTATATCATAGAAAACAGTAGAAATTTGGGGGGGAAATGACAGGTTGAGCCGTAGTTTGTTGGATAAAAAGCGACGGGGGGAAACAGGGGGGGTGAACTTTCCAAATTACAAATGAAGAAGCAGCACAGGCGCTTGCTGGGTTGGGTTGGTTTTGTTTTTTTTTTTTAAAAAAAAAAAAAAGAAATTCTGGCTTTTTACAGATGTCCGTATGTACCGACCGATGGACACCGTGGGCTGTGGCGGTAGAAGAAACGCAAAGAGCAAAAACCGACCCTAAAAATCCCGTTAATATTCACATCTGATTGCTGACCCCGCGGGGAGGTCTCTGCATTTCCCACCTGGAAGGGCCAACGGAGCCGGGTGGCTCCAAAAAGCTCCAAATAAAAAAAAAATATTAAAACCTTTACATCCACTATACGCTTATAAAATGAACCGTATGCGTCGTTATATGATGAACCCTATGCACATAAAATCACCCATATGCATCCCAGCTCGGACCGCCAGTGTTTGGGAGACATTGATGCGGGTTTAGGTTTGGGTTTTTTTATATTAAATATTACATTTACCCCCCCGACAGGGATTTCTTAGGAGATTTGGGGCGTTTCCAGCTAAAACTGAAGTTTAAAAGTAGGGAAAAGCAAGTGGGTCTTTACAAGGTTAGAAAACATCGTGTCATCGGCTGGGAGCTGGGAGCCGCTCAGAAAATCCTGGGACCCCCCCCCCGGGGCCGGGTCAGAGCCTGCAACCGTCCTGCACTGCCTGTTTAGCTTATAAAAGTAATAAATTAATTAACGAATATTTGCATCAAGTCCCTTCTATACACAAAGATTGGGGCGCTGCTGGGGAAACACCGCCGCCGGAAAAGCTCCCGCGTCTCTACAAAAATAAGAGCATCTTTCGGGGAGTACAAAAAGCCTTCGGGGGAGGCGAAGTGCCGGGGTGCAGCCAGCCCGGCCAGCGCCGATGTCCACAACGGCTCCGGGGATGTTTAGCTCATGGATACGCCACGCAGGATGGGTTTTTCAGGGAGGCGATGGGATGCCACGGGGAGCCCGAACCATCCCCGGGTGCTGGTGTGGGGGCTCAGGCATGCTTGGCCCCACTCCATGTGCTGCCCCAGGGTGCTGGGAGCTGAGCACCCGCTGGCTCCTGGCCCCGTGCCGGCAGTGCTGGCGGCACCCGCGGCGGTTGCCGGTGGCCAGTTGCTCTCTCCCCGCAGTTCCGGTGCTGCCGGGAGCTACGGTCCTGATTCTCGCATCCATCCCAGCGCAGCGAGGAGATGCTGCCGTCCGGCTGCCCGGTACTGCCGATGGGGTAGGAGCCCTGGCATTCCCACTCGGCTGCCGCCGGCTCCTGCTCGTCGCTCTCGGAGCCCTGCACCGCAATCTGCGGGACGGGGCTGGCCTTCGGCTTCGGCTCTGTGCCAGCCGTGCCGCCGCACCAGAGAGCTGTGCCCTGCCCGGCTTCGCTCTTGCTGCCGTCTTCGTTTGCCGGCACTGGCTCTGGCTCATCGAAACTCACTTCTTGAACCGCTTCTTGCTTCTTGAAGGAGTCCCGACGCTCGGAGAGGTTCAAGCGCCGCATGACCACCATCTCCTGGTCCCGGTCATGCCTGTCCCCCAGCCGGCAGCCAGCAGGGTGATAACCGTGCTCCCCGGGGTACACTGGTGCTTCGCCCTCCCCGATGGCCTCCCCATCCATCGCAGGCATCTCCAGCCCCAGCTTGCGGCCACCACTGGTTTTCTTCTCTGTCAGGATGGTGACGATCTTCTCGGCTGACTGGACACGTTTGAGGAGCGGGGAGCGGGGACAGTCGGCGCTGCGGGGTCGTGAGCTCTGCCGGACGATGGTGGGGGGGGATAGGGTCTTGCCCTGGAAGGAATGGGGGGTTTTGGGGTACCCTGGGAGTGGAGATGGGGAGCGCTGGGGAGAAGGTGGGCGCTGGGCAGAGGAAGGGGTGCAGGCGAGGGGCGAGGGGGGGATGCTGCTGGTGGATTTGCGACGTCCCACTTTGTAGCGTTGCCCACCCAGTTTGGGTGCCAGTCCGTGCAGGGAGCTGGGACGCACGTGGCCGGCGGGTGACGTTGGGGTGCTGGAAGAGGGAGAGGTGCTCTGCGGGGACACAGCATCTGCCACACAAAGAGAAACAGGTCACCGTGAGGGATGGAGGGACACATGGCATCCCCGCCGTGCCCGGAGCTAATATCCAGCCCCCGGCCGCGGGTTGGGGTACCTGGGGGCAGGTCGGGAGCAGGGCTGCGGCAGGGTGTCGTGGGCCCCGGGGACAGGCTGTGCGTGGGGGACTCCGGGAGGCTTTCGCTGGAGGACAACGAGTGATGGAGACCAGAGGAGAAGCTGCGGCTGGTGTGCAGGACCGACGACTGCTTGGAGATCTTCTTGAAAAGGGTTTTTCTCCTGTGGGGAGGGGAACAAAGGTGGTGGGGACAGGAAGAGCCTCGGCTTCTCCTTAAAGCTGATGGCCCCGAGTCTGCTGAGCTAGTGCCAGCAGGACCGGACCCTGCTGGATCCCAGTACAGCAGAGCTGGAGCATCCCCCCACAGTATGGCACACACCAGGAGAAATGCCATTTTATCCCACCCTGGTTCTACCCACCTGTCCTGGCTGTCCCTTTTCCTGCTCTTTTTGTTCCTCCGTGCCATTCTTGTCTTGGAACTGTTTTTCCGAGCAGGGCCGATTTTAATGGAGGTGTTCTCCATGGCAGTGGTCCGCAGGGCCACTTTATTCCCGCTCTGAGGGATAGAAAATGAGTTGCTGCAGTCCACGCACTGGCTCTGAACCAGCTCCCGCCTCGGCTGCCAGTGGAGGCGATGCTGGGGAGATGCAGGACTAACGCACCGGTGCCGGGAGCCAGCCGGGCAAGCAGCATGGTGCCCGTCACTTACCTTCAGCAGCAGCTCCACGACATCCCGGTGAACTAAACCCAGCACTGACTCGCCGTTCACATGTGTGATGAGATCGCCTGCTCTCAGCCCCGCTTCCTGTGCAGGGCTCCCCTCTTCCACGCTCTGCAATCAAAAGACCAAGATTTTATTCAGATGCAAGCCTAAGTTTCCTCCTGGGGTTTTCCCATCGGAAAATGCAATGTCCGGCACTGCCGGTCCCTCCCCACGTGGAGCCCAGGCCACATACCCAGACCATATGGTGGACGGTATAGACGTCGCTGTCCCCCATATAGACGCGGATGGCTCGCAGGGTGAAGCCGTACTTCTTGCCCGAGCTGTGGATGATGATGGGGGGCCGCAGGCTGGTGATGGTGAGGGATGAGTCTCGGCTTGGGGAAGAGTCACGGGAAGAGGGGTTGGACGAGAGGGAGTGCGGGGAGATGGGGCTCATCAGGGCGCCGCCGCTGAAGTCATCTGCAAGCAGGAGAAGCCGGTTTAGCCCGGGAAAACCATGTGGCAGCCGCCATCCGGCAGGATAAACCATGCAGCACACAGACCTGATGTGATGATGAGGGACAGAGCTGAGACTGAGGCGGATTTGGGGACGCGGCCACCCCGTGTGGCTCTCTGCCCGTCCGGCACGTCCTTCTGGCTGTTCAGCCGTCGGCTCCCGCCTGGCTCCAAGCCCCGGGGAGTCGAGTTTTTGGTGCCAGTGCTGTTGCTCCGGAGACGGATGCGATTCAGGCTGACGAGATCAGCTGCGCAGAGGGGAAGAGGGAGAGTTTGGGGACCTGGAGAAGCCACCCCACACCATGCGGGACCTCGGCTGCCCCTGGAGCATCCCGCACTGGCGCCTGCAGCCTACGCACCAGATAACGCCGACGGCTTCACTGCACCACTGGCCCCTGCATCGGGGTCTCCCAGCACAAATTTGGGTCTTTCCGGCTTGGACGAGGGCACGCAAGGGCTTTCATCCTCTGAGGAGAAGGCAAACTTGGGCATGGTGTCCAGGCTGTAGGTGCTGGGCAGCGCGGCAGGGCTGCGGCTTCGCTCGTGCCGGGAGGTGTACGGCGTGGAACTGCAGGACGTCCAAGAGCGGAGCCTGCGCAGGGAGAGCAGGAAGGCTCGAGACAACCAAAGACGGGTGAGGGGGACGGCGCTGAGCCACTGCAACACCCCAGGACACATCCCACTGATGCCTCTGCAAACCCTCGCTCCTGGCACAAACCCTCAGTGCCGGTACAAACCCACATTAGTGTCGCATCCCCCGTCTCACCACGTACCGAGGCTCTGTGCCCACCAGCCGGCTCCTGTCCTCATCTCCCGAGTGCCTGTCCCATCGCTCCTCTTTGTCCTCGCCTTGACTCCGATCAGAGGACGAGAGGCTGAGGTTGGAGTGAGCCGCCAGGAATTCGGAGCTGCTGTACACCTGAGGAGGAGACGAGCTGTCAGCAAGGAGCAGAAATTCGGGAATCCAGGTGCTCCGGCACAACCACGCCGGCTGTGGTGCCCATCATTTTCAACGCTGGAGGGATGGGAGCACCTTGCTGAAGCGATGGGAGCAGGAGGAGAACTGCCCGATCTCCACGGATGATTCCTCGTCGTTGGTTTCTTCATCCTCCGAATCCAAGTGGCGGTACCTCTCGGAGCGAGCTGAAAGCAAGAGCCAGAGCAGGTAGGGCCATCACCCTCCCTGCAACACACTGCATCCTGCCTGCCTGCACGGCCCCGGTGACACCTGCAGCCGCGGGGAGCTGTATTGTGGCTGACAGCCCGCTTCTAAATCCCAGGGAAGTTTTGGGGTGAGAAAGTAAGGGTTTTGGTAAGGCTGAGCAGCCTGGAAACAGGATTGCATCTCTTTCGCGACTTCGGTTGTAAAGTGACCGACTTTACCCAGGAGATTTTCATCTCCCGTGGGAGCATCTGACCTGCAGCTGGGAAAATGGATTGGCAGAGGCAGGGGAAAAGGGGATGGATTTGGCCTCACTGTCGAAGTAGCTGGTGTCGTCCTCTGACTCCAGCTGGGGGATGAACTCAGCCTTCTGCCGCAGCAGCCCGTTCCAGTCCAGGTGGAGGAAGAAGGAATGGTGCTTCACCTCGTGCGCACCCCCTGCCAGGCAGAGAAACCCGTGTCAGGGGGACAGGGCTGGATTGGGGATGCTCCTGCTTCCATCCCAAACGGCACGGTATCTCCTCCATGCAGAGCAAATGGCTTAAAATAGGGTGGATCAGATCCCTGTGCTGCCTTCCTGGGGTGAACCCGGAGCAGGGGACCTCCTCTGAGCATCCTCAACGCTGCGGGACACGCTTTGGTTTCAGAAAATGGCTTGATGTGAATTAGGGTGCCAGGTCACCCCCCAAGCACTGTGCGGGGGCTGCCACACGTACCGGTGCCCAAGCGCTCGAGGGGACACTGCCTCAGCAACCGTGTGATCAGGTCCTGGGCGTCCGCGGGAAGAGCTTCGTCCCCTTCCGGCCACATAATTTCATCTGCAAGGAAAAAGGAAAAGGAGTTTGGAGTGGCTAGAAAAGTTTGGACATGATGAGAGCTGTGACAATGCGAGGTCACAGGAGAAGTCTCTTCTGGGCAAGAGGAAAGCTCCCCAGGGGCTGCAGCAGATGAAAGCATCGTCCCAAAGTGGGAAATCAAAGCTTGAGGAGCCTCCTTGCCGTTCAGCCGAGTACGAAATGAAGGAATGAAGCTCTCCACGTGTTACGGATGAGCCATGACTGCTGGGAAGAGTGAACGGAGGAGCAAATTTGCACCGACACTCACCGCTGATGACCTGCCCGAAGAGCTCCTCGGGGGTGTCTCCAAAGAAGGGGACGCAGCCCACCAGAAACTCATAGAGGATGATGCCCATGGCCCACCAGTCGACGGGCTTCCCGTAGCCCTGTATGAGGATGACTTCTGGGGCGATGTACTCTGGAGTGCCACACACCTGCGTGCGAAGCAGCGACTGACACCTCTGCAATGACCTTTGCAACAAGTCCCAAGGCTACCCCGCTCCCCGGTGATGGCAGGTTGGCCAAGAGGAGCAGGACCTCGTACCTGCTTGTCCATGAACTCCCGAGTGTCCTTCTCCATATGCCCTTCGTAGAGGTTCGTGGTCATGTTCATCAAGCCGATCTTTGACAGACCGAAGTCTGTCAGCTTTATGTGGCCCATGGAGGTGATGAGCAAACTGCAAGAGAAGACAGATGCCCTGCAATGATGCTGTTTGCTTCTGGGGAGACCTGGGCAGGACCAGCTAGACTCCAAGATCTCTGGTCCTGGTTCAATGGCACAGAACCAGGTCTTTGGGCACCAGAACCCATGACCTCATTCTACCTTACCCTCTTCACTTGGATCAGTCCCTCTCCCATCCCCACCCAAACCCAACCCCGTCCTTGTTCAGTCCTGACCCACGTCCTCACTTGTCAGGTTTGAGGTCCCGGTGGACGATGCCGTAGTTGTGGAGATACTCCAGTGCGAGAACGGTCTCAGCGAAGTACATCTTCGCCATGTCAACGGGCAGTGGGCCCATGTTCTTCAGCAACGTGGCACAATCCCCCCCTGTGGCGACATGGGTCCTCCTGAGCATGGGGGGCTCAGAGAAGGCAGGGAGTCAGCGGGCAGGGCTATGCTGCCTCTCCTGCCAAGCAGGCTCCCAGCCAGACCCTCCCATCCCTCCTTGGAGCAGCGTTGATCCCTGGGCAAGAAAACTAACTCTATCCCAGCTGCAACCATAACAGGCACAAATGCTCTCCTAGGCGAGCACGGCCACCACCTTCATCAGGATCGCCAAAGCATCTCCTCATGCTTCCCTCCACTCCCTGGAGCAAAGCAGGGCAGGGCATGTCCTCAGTGCTCAGACATTGGTATTGCCCCCTCCCTCCATCCCTGAATCCCGTTCTCACCTTCCACATACTCCATCACCATGCAGAGGTGTCGCTTCGTCTCAAAGGAGCAGAACATGCTGACCACGAAGGGGTTCTCTGCGAAGGTGAGGATGTCCCTCTCCACGAACACCTGCTGGATCTGGTTCCTCAGGATGAGGTTCTGCTTGTTGATTTTCTTCAAGGCGAAGCGCTGCCGCGTCTCCCTGTGCCTCACCAGGTACACGGCCCTAAGAGAGAGCAAAATGGCTGGACCTCAAAACATGCCGTCCAAATACCAGGACTGACGATGCAGCATGGTGGTGCTTGGACAGGGAGGACTCTGGAGACATTTACAGATGGAGACAAGTGTAAGGGACTTCCCAACTCACCCGTAAGCGCCATTGCTGATCAGCTTGATGGTCTCAAAGTCCCCCTCACAGGGCTTCCTCCGAGGAGCAGTGGCTGAAGGCTGGCTCTGAAGAAGACACAGAAGGTTTTTAATGCTTCCTGGCGTGCCGGTGCTCTGAGTGCAGGCAGGAATTCACCGAGCACCATCACGTGTCACCTCCGAGTGCTCCTTGCTGCCAGAGGACATCCCTCCCTGAGCCCTCTCCAGCCACAAACCCCAAACCAGAAGACCAAGATGCTCTGCAGATCAAGTGTCCACTCTGAGCTCTGTCCACTGAAGAAGCCAGTTGAGGGATTGTGAGACGTTACACCTGAATACAGCATCACCCTTGGGGACAACTTGAATTAACACCTCCCAGCCTAAGATAGCAGAGGAGCTGCTGCAAGGAGCTTTGGTGTGGGGTGAGGCAGGACGAAGCTGGAGGCAGCAGGTGAGACATGCAGGTAGGACCACACTCACCTCACAGGTGTCATCGTTCTCTGGTGTGATGGTGTTCCCGCTGTCAAAGTGATCCAGCTGGACCATTTCTGCAGAACACAGGGATGGTTTTCACCTTCTCCATGCTCAACCCCTACCAAAATAACCCCCCACCAACCACTTTCCCTCCAAACTTGGGAGATCCCGCAAGGATTTAGCCGCATGCTTTGCTTGAGCTATTGTACAGAGAAATTCAGGTCATGGCGTAAAAAGGTTCAACACAAGGTTAAACATTTACGTAATTCTCTTTTTTCCATAGTCATTCCTGGGTTCTTCAGGGATTATGCTTCCCCCCCCAAGGACGTGGCTTCCTATGGATTAAGCGTTCTTGAGCTTAATCTGCTTTGCTGAACGTGTTGGGAGCAATAATGAGTGATGTGGGGCTGGCTGGGAGACCTGGACACTGTACTCGTCCTGCTGTGACCCACCCCATGACACCAGCTCAGCCCTGCCGGTGTCCCTGTCACCATCCAGTGCTTGTTCACGCTTGCCAGTGGCTAAACTGGGAGTCCACATCCTGCTGTAGACCTTGGGGCCACCAACCCAAGTGATTCCCTACCTTCCAGTGGGTCCTTGACAAGCCCCAGTTGGCTGATGATGTATCGGGGAATATCGGTCTTTATTCCCTGGCCAACTTTGGCATGTCCTTCTGCAGCTTCCAGAAGATGGTAAAACTCCTCCGGGTCAAACTCCTGGACAGGGAAAATCAAGAACAGTTGAGGAGTGAGACTTTGCAAAGTTAAGCCTTTCCTCTAAGCCTTGCAGGTGACATCTGTAACTGGGGACGGGCTCTGGATGCTTGTGGAAGAAAGCTAAATGCTCTGCTCCCGTTTCTACCATCGTTGCCAATGGAAAGGGCTGATGGAAAAAAATGAAGCCTCATGAGCTCCGTCTTCCAGCTGTAGGAACCACAGCACAAAGGCGAGTGCTTTAGAAATTCAGTGCAACAGCTAAAAAAAACCCTGAAAATTGATGAGAAAGCTTGCCAAGAACTTCACATTTCCCTACTCCACTAGGAAAAAACAGCTTCTCCCCCTCTGAGAAATGGCTTTAATGCTGGGAATGGTCTTAGCTCCTTGCTACAGCCTGGCCAGGATGGTTAGGAGCAGCGGTTCCCATGGTGGACCAGGCAAGGTGGTGAGAAGATGACTTGTCTTTCATGGTCTGCGTCCACCTGGACAGGCAAAGCCTTCTCTCTGGGCAGGTGTGGACCATGAAAGAAGGCACATGAGGAGCTGCCATGTCTTACCAGGCACTCCAGAAGGCGAGCAGGACGGGAGATGATGATCAGCAGCTTCCTCACCAGTTGGTCAATGAACTTCACCTCCTCACTCTCCGAACGCTCCTGAGCCTGCCAGAGAGAAGACAGAAGCCAGGCATCTATCGGTGGCCTCAGGAGATGAGTGGGCAGGGAACTGCCCCATACTCACATCTCGGAGCATCTTCTCGAGTTTCTCCTGCAGCTCCATGAAGTAGCGGGAGGTGATGAGAGCTCCCTGGGATTTCGCCAGGCAGTCGCGGGCCAGCTCAATGATCTGGTGGTGGATGAAGCCCAGCACCCCGTCTGCCAGCGGCAGAGTGCTGCTTGGAGAGAAGTTTGTGATGGTGTCCTGCAGACGCTCTTCCATTTGGGCTGTGGCCTGCAAGGCAGAATGGATGGTGGTGCTCAGGAACACGTGCCCCCGTACCAAGCGTTGGGTTTGGCCAGCCCGGACCTCATGCTACAATCTCCTGCATTGGGTTTGGCCAGCCCGGATCTCATGCTACAACCTCCCACAGTGCCAATATCCATGTGCACATCCTGGCCCCACCTGGGAGCCAGCTTCCAGCAGGCTACAAAAGCTCCACCAAAGTCTCCAGAGACCTCTGCCTGCATGTGTGATGATGCAGACCTGCAGGTTCCTGCCTCCCTGGTGCATGACCACGTTTCCAGTGCCCTCCAACACCCCCTGGTATATCTACCCATGCATTCTATATTCCAGCATGAAGAAGAGGTTGTTCTGGAGAAGATGCTGTCAGATGCCGTGGAGGCACGAATGTGCTCGCCCTCCCCAGTGCCAGCAGTTACCTTGGGGAACCGCTCCTTGTAGACATGGTTCATCATCACAACCTCATTATCAAACGTTCCACTCGTCCGTCCAGGGCTGTGGAAGGAGGAAACCAGTTGCGTTGTGAGGTCCAAGTCATTTACCTCTATGCAAATAGCTACTACCCCGGAGAGCAATTTGTTCCCTCCTCCGAATTCCTGATCCCAAGTTCATCCAAGCAGAGCCATCAGCCTTGGGCCAGCACTTCCAGCAGCACCCCTCCCACCATGCATGGATCTGGAGGTCCCTGGGACCTGGTCTGGGGAAGGTTAGCCTCCCGCAGCCCCAGGTCTCCAAACTCAAGTCACTTGAAAATCTAGAGCTGAGAGGCTGGTGCATCAGTCACTTGGCTTTGAAGAGTGAGCTCGTCCTTTCCTTCCTCTGGATCCCACAGTTTCCCACCATAGTTACCTTTTGCAGCTCACCAGCAAAAAACCTCCACCAAACCCTGTGGTGGACGCAGGGACTTTCATTAAACAAGGCTTCTCTCTTACCCAACGTTGCCTCTCTCAGGCCCCTGCCTGGTGATCCCGTTATGCAAAGCAAGTCGCAGGAGCAGCCAGCAACTCATTAACCGCTATATAATAAATGCGGTGATTAAAACCAGACCCAAGCTGCTCACTGCCAGCCCCAGCCAAGCCCCAGCTCGGCCTTTGCCATGCCGACTGCAGAGCTGGCATCTCCTCGGTGAAAACCTCGCCACCTACAAAACCCTGTCAGATAATTAATCTGATTTTAATGAAATTTCAGCTGGCCACACACAGGGCTATGGCTCTGCCCCCGGTGCAAAGAGGGTTGGGAGCTTTTTCAGTGGAAAAAGGGGATTTAACCGAAACATCCCCTGTAAAAAGCACAAGCTCCTGGTGCTGGACAAGAGAAAACGTGACCGGCTCCTTGCATGGGACATGGTCTTGGAGCAGCAACATGGAGCTTGACAGGTCCGTAGGGTCAGCTCGCACGATGCTACGGCCACCGGCTTGATGCTTTCTCCAAATTTTCCTCTCTCCAGCCCACAAATACCTGTCGACCTGCGCTCCTTGTTTTTTGCAGAGGCTGATGCTCAGCCCCAGCAAACACAGGTGATGTTTCCCAACCCAAGCCTAGAAACGGGATTTTGAACCTTTTAATGGCACGTCAGGCCGGTGGCCTCCCAGCTGTGCCCTGCAAGGACAGCCACCACTTGCGCTTCTGCTCAGCGGTCCCCTTTTCTCCACCAAAACCTTTGAGACGATTGAGCAAGAAGCTGCAACTCAACTATTTGGAACAAATCCCACTTTCTCCAGCTTCAGCCCCAGGAAACCTGACTCTCGGGTGTTGTCTGCTGCCAGCAGAGCAATGCCACATCCCAACAGCTGAGAAGATGCTGAGAACCAGACCCTAACGCCCAAAAACATGGAGCTTAGGATCATAGAATCTTAGACTCATGGAATGGTTTGGGTTGGAAGGGACCTTTAGAGGTCATCTAGTCCAACCCCCCTGCAGTGAGCAGGGACATCCCCAACTAGATCAGGTTGCTCAGAGCCCCGTCCAACTGGACCTTTAGTATTTCCAGGGATGGGGCATCTCCCACCTCAAGCCATAGCTGCTCCACTCCCCTGCATGGGCAAAACCCATATCAGGGTCGACACCTTGGGACAGGCTTAGCAGGACCAGGACATCCCAGGAACAGCTCACGAGAGGGCAGAAGATGGCACTGGATGCGCCGGCACCCAGTGCATCATCCCGGCAGCACCGGGGGTGCTCCCCACAGTGGGTGCCGTACCTGAGGCTCCTGGACCGCGGGCGCAGGCAGGGCGAGTGCCGCCCCTCCTCGCCCATGACGCTCTCCGTGCTGCGGAAATGCTTAGAAAGGAAATGCAGCTCGTCGGGGGTGGGCTGGTACGGCAGCTGGTGCAGGCGCTCCTGGGAGGACGAAGACGACTGGAAAGAAAGAGAGATGCAGGGGATCAGGAGATGGATCCATGCTTCCTGGCAGTGGGGTGGAAACCAGAAAGCCCATGAGGAAAATGTTCCTCAGAGCCTTTTAGGAGGCTGGAAATACTGATGGGCAACATGCTCTGTGCTCGGTAATGTGAAATATGGATAACAAGGCCAGCCCAGGGAGGTCTGCACTGCCCACTCCCACTCCAAACCACCCTCCCTGCTGTTCTCCCACTTAATCCGGCTCCGCTGAGCCCCATCCCTCATACCCACAGCATCCCGGGCGGCTCCTGCCCGGCCATTCCCCTGCACAGTTGGGATGCACCCTGTGCACACTCAACCTGTGACACGCAGGGATGCTGTAACGCTCAGGGTTGCTGTAAGCTGTTAGCTGAGCTCCGTGGCTTTCTTAAAAGCACATTTGGAAAGCACAATGCAGCTAAAGCACACGGTCCTCTAGGAACGGAGGGGCTGCCTAGGAACTGATGCCGCGGGGCTCGGAAAGCATTTCACCAAAAATTGAGGAGTTTTGGGTTCTTCTCGCCTGCTGCCATGAGAAAGCAAACGTTACCGAGACAGTGGAGCTGGGGGTGTTGGTCCCATAGCCAGAGGAGGGTAGCGAAGCCAGTGACCACCTTCTGCCATCAGCCCTGCGAGTGCAAACATGCCGATCACATAGGGGGAAAAAAAACAACATCTAGAGGCAAATAATTAATGTCAGAACGATAAGGATGGGGAAGAGGATGCAGGTTTGGCTTAAATAATAAAGCCCTAAAACCTCTTTTCAGAATGGACTGAGATTGGGTGAAATAAGAGGGTTTTTCAGGTGAGGGGGACTGTTCTGCAACTCTGGCATGCAGGCGTCCATGGGGACAGTGAGCAGGGTCCCCGCGAACGGGCAGCGCTGGGACTCGGATGGGTGGCAAAGCCGTTTCAGATGGAAAAAGAATCTGGTTTTTAATTAGAGCAAAATTCAGCCTTCTGGGACTTTGTTCTATAAGAAATCAGGATTCCTCAAGACCCATCCTGAGACCACAGGCACCGCAGAGCAGAGCCCGGTTATAAACAGGAAGGCAACCGCTCATACGTAGGCGAATGCTTCCTCTTGGAGATGTTTCTAATGGATGGGGCAACATCCAGGTCAAGATGAGGCCCTTCACCTCCGCCGCCGTTTCCTGTGCGGGGCCAAGGACGGCAGGAGCTGGCAGGGTGCCGATCCGGCACCGGCACCACCACGTGCCCTCACCGCTGGCAGGCTCGCAAACCCCCAGCCCTGCAGTTTGGCTTTTCACTCTGTTACAAGCGTGAAAATCATCTGTGAGCCTCCAGCTTTTTTCCATGTGACAAATGATGGGTTAAAAATCAGCCGTCCGCCCCCATGTGTGCAATTAAATAATGATTTAAACAGGATTTTGGTGCCTGCATCTCGAGCAGCGCGGGTTGGGGAGGGGATGCAGCAAGATCTGCCTCCATGGGGACCCGGCCAAGCATCCGTCCCTGGACATCTGCCGAGCATCCGTCAGGAGCGCTCGGGGAGGGTCTGAGCTGGGGCTGAGCTCATGGCTGGGGATGGTGTGATGGGAACAGGGATATTTCTGCTCCCGGAGCTGCAGGGAGCCCTGTCTCAGAGCAAAATCTCCCGCCCAGGGATGCACACAAAGAAGGGCTGTGCCGATGCGGAGCAGACATCTCCCCGGAACGCAGCCCCAGCCCGTGCCCGGTACTTGCCTGTCAGTCCGAGGAGCATGGCTGGGATGGTGGGAGGCACCGGTCACAGCAGAGCAAACACCACCAGACCAAAAATCAGGGAAAAAAAGCAAAAAAAAACAGAACGAACCACTTGAGATCAAGAGAACAGACCAAGCTGGTGAATTATAATTATTAGTGAATACTAATGGTTTGGGAGAGGGGCTGGGAGCTCACCTGCGAGCAAAGGGGAAGTTGATGGAGGTGCTGGCGGAGAAGTTGCGTGGGCTGTCCAAGGGGCTGCTCCCGGCTGCAGGGAGAAAGGGGGAAAAGTCACCCCAATACCCACCCTGGTGCAACGCCTGGGGTGCTGCAGGCTGCTCCTTCAGGGGAAAGAGGGGTTAAATCGCTTCCCAATCTATTCCTTCCTGGAAAAGGCACCCGTGGCCAGGAGCCAGCCCGCCGCTGCTAACAAGGTGCTGCAGAAGCAGAAGTTACCCTCGAAAATATTTAGGTAATTTTGAGAGATGCTCAACCCATCCCCTGGGACATCCCTTACCTGTCGGCACGGAGAGCGGGGAGAGAGGCCGCGAGAGGGTCGGAGACGGGGTGCCCACCACTAAGCTCTTCCTATTGCTGCTTCGGCAACTAGGGAAGAAAAAGAGGGAATTAATTTGGGGAAGCAAAGGATGGGCAGGTCTGGATGCACTCAGGCACGTACAGGTCCGCTTGTATGTGGTCCCCTGTGCCAGGGGACACGGCTGCCGTCACCCCACCGATTACGGATCTCCTGCAGCAGGGAAGATCCGTCCCCAGTTCAGTGCTGCCAGAGAAGGGCCAACGGGGTTATTTTTAACGCTGAACCATCTCATCAAGGTCCCACTTCTGGTTTTGGCTCGCTGGGGAGGGCAGAAGCAGGCGGCCCCTTGGGCAACGGGCCGAGGGTGGGAATAGAAAAAGGGATGTAAAAGGAGGAAGCGATGGAAACGGCACGCGGCCGCAACCCAATCTGTTCCATTGCAAGGAAAATGCCCCCAGTTCCTATAAACCTCCCTACACTTGGTGGTCCCCATGTCACAGCGGGGCGGACAGTTGGTCCCCGACCTGCTGAGACTTTGCAGTGCCGCTGGGCATTTGCAATGCCCCGGCAGAGGTCCGGTTCGGCCGGGCTCCGGCAGGCAGCAGGAGAAAGCCATGTGCGCTGGTGCGCAGTGAAAAGCAGCACCGCGTGCGTGTCCACACTGACGGCACCGGCACCTCGACATCCCAAACACCCCAAAACTCCCATCCCAGTGCTGCACTCCAGCATCCCGGAGAGCTCCTCTGGAGCAACCGAAAGGCCACGTCCGCAAGCGCCAGGTCTCCATATCACCATCTCCTTTCCCACCCTCCCAACTCACAAGACTTCAGTCCTTCTTGCGGGAATTTCCTTTTTCCTTTCCTTTCAGCCCTTCTCCATGGCCTGAGCCCAAGGCTGCCTTGCAAGCATGGCCCAGCCTCGAAAAGCCCACCTGCCCGCAGGGATGCTGCAGCCCCACTCCTGCCGTATGCAGCCCATTTCAACCCCATTTAAAATATGATGGGCTCATTTAAGTTCTCTTTCACTTTGCAGAGAGGAAACTGCACATATCCACAGTGCGGAGCAGAACCTGGCGTGCAAGGACGAAGACGACCTCCCCTTTCCTCTGTCTGTGCTTCCTCAGGCTGCAAATTCTGCAAAGGCGACGCTGAATTTCCTCACCAGGCTAGGAACAGGAACCCGCATGGATACTACTAATTAAAGGACGTCGTTTAACATCACACCATGGCCAGATACACCCGCAAAATAAAGAGGATGAACCCAAGGCGAAACCCAAAACCAGATGCGAACGGCAAGTGCGGTATCTGGGGTGCAAAGGACAGGGTTTCGCAACACGCCGTCCCTCCAGACAGATATACACGGCACCAATGCACAGCCAACGCCGGCAACACGTGCTCAGAGCTGTGCATGCAATGCCTGGCACCCTGTCACCTCCCGCTGGCATCTCCTCTGCGGCGGGCCTCCTCCTGCTCTCACCCTAAAACCGGGAGCCCCAACTCCTCCGCTTGAGACTGAAGGTCTCAGCCCAGCCAGCGATCAGAGAGGCTCCTTAGGGCCCCCCCAAAACCTTCGTCTCCCAACTGCACCTTCCCTGCACCCAGGATGATGGGTCCCTGAGACATGCACCCCCTGACTGCCCTGAGCTCACCCAGAGCTGCAGCAGCTTCGGAGGGCTCGGAGCCTCCTGCTCAGCACCAGAGCTGAGCCGTGATGCCGGGGGGTGAGGCAGAAACCTCCCCCCCATCACCTTCCTGCCCCCGCCTGGCCCCTCCGTTTGCTTTTCTTGCTTAAACACAGGCTTGAACACCAATTGCAGCACCTACAGCTGCAAACTCACAGCCCAGCACCCACCCGGGGAGCAAGAGCAAACCACAGCCTCTTGCCTCCGCCGGCTCTGTGTGCCGGATGGGAAACCGAGGCACTGCAAGCAAAGCCACTCTGCCACCCAAGTGGCACAAGCAGAGGTTTATCAACCAGGAGGGCTGCAGAGAGCCGCCGGCTTTGGCGCTGCTTCACCATTCGGTCCTGCCACAGGGACCGAGGTGCACGTGCATCTGCATCTTGCAGCGGGGGACATCCCAGGGGATGAGGGGCTCGCTCCCGCTTGCTCGGTTTCATTTTGGAACTGAAAACAAACCTTTAACGAAGCAAGTTCCAGTAATGGTGACACAGAGGGAGGCCGACGTTTCCTGTTTCCGCGCGCTCCACCCTCAGCTCTGCAACCATCTTGCGCCACTTTAACCCCGCTTTGCCTGATGCATCATCTACAGCTGGTTCCCATCCTTCACGGCATGGAAACCTCAGGCTAGAAACAAGCCTCAGGGTAGAAATGAGCTGCTGAGCCCTAAAAGCAGGAGCTAGGGCTGCTGCTTTCTCTGCCTCCATCACCTAATTGCACATTGGTACCAAAAATGGAGTGGAAAATCGCTGTCAGCATCTCTTGCGCTGCTCACGCTGAGGCTGCCTCGGTGTTGCCACTGCTGTCCAGCACTTATTTCAAAGGATGCGGGAAGTGTGTGACAGCCGGTGTGACCCCGAAGCCTGAAGCAGAATAATGTGTCACCCATCCCGAGGCTGCCTGCGAGGAGGAACTGGCATCTCCCACCGCCTGCTGACACCCGCACCAGCACCCAGCCTCGCTGGGGCATGGCTGGGACGTCCACGGGCAGGAGACAGGGCAAAATCTGGCAGCTTCCTGCAGGCTGCCTCCCGGGAGCTGCGGGAAGGGCAGGATCCTGCACAGCGCCACACCGATGTCTCTAACCAGCTAACAGCTCCGCCAGGATCCGGGCGAGCGGCGCTGGGTGGCAAGGAGTCAGCCCCGTGCAGTACCGAGGGTCATCCGTCTGTAAGCAGGGCCCTCACCGGGAAATGCACGGAGGGGAGGATGCGGACTGCAGCATCCCGCTCCTCTCCCGCAGGATCTAACCCCTAAATCTTCCCAGGGCGGTAAAGCATCATCTGTCAGATGCGAGCCCGGTGCCGGGCACCGCCGGCGGGCGACTACCAGGCAGAAAGCCGTCAGTCTGGGGCAAAGTGGGTGCAGGGTGCTGGGAGCAGCACGGCTGCGAGGGCAGGGTCAGGCCGATAAGGGAACAGGCGCAGTCTCAAAGTACAAGCAGGCGGCTCCGCGCCCGGCTGCGTGATTAAGAGCACGAGCCGGCACTCCCAGCTCCCTTCTTCGTGTGGCTGCGGACAATGTTTTGCCTCCATATCCCCCAAACAGGCGCATGGCATTCACGCGCCTGGAGATTTGGGGAAGTGCCATGGATCACCACGTCCTGGAAAAATCGCTTTCCAGTGGGATAAGTTTATGTTTAACATTGAAACTTGCTGAACCAAGCAGCTGCATCCCAAGTTTCTCCATGACATTTCTTCTCCATGACTTTCTGATGGCGCTGAACTCGGCCGCCTCTGGGGATGGAGGCTGGGATGGGGGAGGCTGGGACGGGGGAGGCTGGGGACCATGGTCTGGATGGTGAAATGCAACACGCTGCCCGGCATGGGCCGTGCACAACCCCAACCACATCTTCACAACCCCACCAGGAACCCTGCATCGCTCTGCAGAGCTGTCCTGGCCTCTCTTCCCACCCCAGCCGCAAGCCTGGCACTGCAGATGCTCTTATTAACCCACCCCCAAGCACCGAGCAACGCGCCGGGCACCTCCCAAAAGCAAAATCCCAAATCCCCTCAGCGAATCGTGGGGTACCAAGTCACGTCGAGACTTATTTATTTCTTTGCACTGCAAGAAAACAGCCTAAAGAAACCGCTTTGCTCCTTGGGATGCATCTCTACACGTGCCCGTGCCGCAGCTTCCCATTAGTGGGTAGGAAACGGTACCTGTTACGTACGCTGGCACGTTTTTCTGTGGTGTGAGAGATGCAAACAGCCACAGGCAGCATCCACAGAGGAACCACCAGCCATCTCATCATCCCCCCATGGGAAATTAGGATCTCTCAGCCCTCTTAATCCCACCAAATAACACCACATGCTTTCTGCCCACTGTAAAATAGGCCAGACCAGTTTTTGCCATGGATTCTAGGAATACCGATGAAAGAAGAGCAAATCCTCTGCCCTTCATGAGAATTACAGCCTCACCACGCTCAGCTGGAGACGGATGACTGCCTAGATCATCTCTCCAATTATACATCTTTCCCAGGTCCCCCCTGGTTTGGCCACCCCAAGTTGGAAAACCCCATCCAACGCCTTTTCTCATTTATTAAGGGTCCCACTCGCCCATCCTCACGCATCGGCAGCCTTAATACCTGCAGTTCGGGAGAAGCAGGCACCTTCCCAGGGCCGGGATTCAGCGCTGGATGGATTCATTTGCTAAGCAACCGTGTCGCTTCGTGCCAGCCCACGGTAATATTAAAAGACATTCACAATGGGAATATCTCCCCTCTGCCTCCGCGCTGTCTTAAACACCTTTTTTTTATATAAAGCCGTGGAAGGGTTTTATGCCTGGGCTGGCTACAGCATCCCAAATCTGCTGGATGGAGGTGCCAGCCTCCACCGCCCGCACCCGCGGGGCTCAGTGGGTGCTCTCTGCATCTCCCCTAGGGCCGGCAGTGCTGCCTGTCCCCCTCCTTGGGGACACGTCCCACCTACCTGCCTGTGCCAAGCCTGGCGTCGCAGCCGGAGAGCCGAGGCAGCCCCGCTAACACCCCGTTTATGCAGCAGCCCCTGACACAGCCCCCAGCCCCACTGCCGAAGGGTGTGTGAGCCCTCCGCCC
>VZTV01114854.1:0-10624 GCA_013400875.1 Anhinga rufa
TTCTGTGATTCTATGATTCTGATGACATGCTTAACAATATTTAGTGTTCCTGATTTGGTCTCTTTTCCAGAAGGTGAATCAGTATATATGGACACTACCGAACAGGAACAGAAACAAAAACAGGCTTGCCAGATGTCTCATTAGCCTGCTAGAAGTAATTTTTGAAAGATTATTTTACATATTCATTGCAAGCAAGTACCTCTCTCTGTTTAATAGGTAACTTTTGACATCAAACTGACAATGCTACAAGACTGATTAACAGTATTAGATCTTTAAATTCTAGCAGAAGACTGTAGGCCCAAAGTTGTGTTCAAGTATCTTACTGCCTCTACTTAAACACTTATTATTATCGAGGAGAGGAAAAAAATGTTAGGCAGAGACAGAAGGAAGCAAGAATAAGGGAATCATTTAATAGCCGTGGCTATAAAGAAAAGACCTCAAAATCTCACGAAACTGAATCTGCAGTTCTCCCGCACAGCACTAATGCCCAGTCAGTTGGGACAAGTCATGCACCCTCTCAAAGAGGCATAAAGGATATATTTTTTTTACCCTCCATGCACTCAGATGTTGCATGGATGAGCACAAACAGCTTCATTACACCTGTTTCAGTGGTCTGCAGCACTGATGTGTGCAGGGCTCTCCACACATATGCTGCTACCTGACCAGAAAAAGATCCATCACATCATGGGGATGTTTGCACTATAAGCACATAGATACAAGTCTGGCCACATGACGCGCCTGAAGAGAGCAGCAAGGGGCAGCCTACAGACCAGATAGTGCCTGTGGACCAAACATGGGCCAACCCTGCACTGCACCATCTGCAATCATGCAGGTGTGACATTCATTTCACCTTTTCTTACCCTGCATCACAGCCATCACACAGCAGCAGGCGATCCTCACGGTCACTTCTGCCACACACCTCACAGAAGGTTGGATCATCCTCTCCATCATTACCCTGAGTTTTTGTGTTCTCAACAGGAATCTAGATAAAAGAGGGGTTCACATTTTATGCAGAACATGGCACTTTTAACCTGCATTTAGCTCATTCAACACATCTAAGACATGATCAAACTCTTGAAAACATCTACTGAACTTGTCTACTGTCAGAAACTAACAACTATAGAAAACTGCAATTTAAGAGCAGGTGAAACCAAAATTCCCCATCAAAGGTAGTCAAACAGAAAACACCACAAAAAAACAAGGCAAAAGAGAGCAAGTTGGCTTTCCTCCCTAAACATATGATTTAAATGTTAATTCGCACTTCTGTTAAAATGCAAACACTTAATAATAAACCATCAGTTTATGAAAACAGAGCATCCAACTCCTAAATGTCCCCTGAAAACCAACATGTTTCTGATATTAATAAAAAGCAATGACAGCTCTCCAATATTCTTTTGTGAGAGACTACAAGCACACTCAGCCTGTGCCTTTAAGGGCTCTACTATTGCCTTGTGTCTCTCTCCCCTTACCAACCCAACTGCTGCACAGTATAGCTGGTAGCAGGACATAAGGAAGAGATCACGTATAACCTAGATTATTCATACTGTAACGCCACTTGCAGTATGCGGGGCATTTTCCCCATGCGGACAGGCTTATCAGTGTAGGACAGCTGAGAGTCAAATGGCCATTATGCAAAAGAGGCAGTTATGAAAACTGCCTTTTTTGCCATCAGAAACGATGCCACGCTTCAATGCACATAAAATACTGCAGGAAACATGGTTAAGGAGGAAGAAAAATTGCAACAGTTCCTTAAAAGGCAACCTCAAAATCTGAAAGAACTAATTCATCCAGATACCAAATATCAGATAAACATGCTAGAAGTGTAAACGTTTGAATAGGTATTTTGTGGCAATTGACCTTCTTGTTTGCTACAGTAGAAAGCTTACCTTTTTTAAGATTTTACCACCAAGATGTGCCCGAATGCTAATGTATTTAAAGAGGATTCGATCCACTGGACAGGAGTTTGCATTCTAGGAAAAAAAAGGAATGTTCCCCATACAGTTAATAAGCACACATCTTGATTCCATTTTTAAAGATGAAATCTTCAATTATTAATGCAATAAGCATTAATGAAGTGATCATTTCAACAGCTATTGGTCTTGACATTTTAAGTACTGAAATCTGACTTATCTGGTTTATGACCAACCTATTGTATCAGAGAAAACATGCATTTTTAGAAAAGCATTTATCATACCAAAGTCATTTAATCATTATTCAATTGCCAAAGCAACAAAGTTCTTCCAAACATTGCCCTGAAATGCTGCTCACGTTTTAGGGCATTGTCTTTCTTTTGGACAAATAAGCAACTGGAAATGGCTTACAAATATAGACAGTAAGAGTGATTTTTTTTTAAATTTAATTACCACTGGTACGGCTGCATGCACACTATGTTTTGTTGTAATTCTCACCCTGGATTATGATTATGGGAACTACACAGTTAGGTGGCAAAGAACTCTGAGTGACGACTGAATTCAGAGCAAAGTGCTGATTTAGTCAGTATTCTTTTATATCTTTTCTGTTTAGATGTTCACTGTCACAACAGACCCCCATCCAACAGCCACAACTCAGAATTCAACAAGAGATAAAGACAGATACACAGAGAAATATATACACACACCGAGAGAACAGTATTACTGGTGTCTTGACTTGAAAAAAGGAGGTTTAGATGCTTAGAAACACACTTGCTTGTGACATTACAACTTTCAGAGACCAGAACAGATCAGGATGGGTGCAAGAAAAACAGATCCACACTTCACAGACACGAATCCTGCCAAACAGAGCAGTAACCCAAGTCCGCATAAAAAAGCTTAAGAAAGAAAATACAAATATTAGTGTTTTGTTCCCATTACAGCAGAACAGCACGATCAGAGGGGACAGCGCAGAGCAGGCCAGAAGGCCACAGGACATCAGGGACAAAACAGCTCACCTTAGACCACTCCACAATGCAGTCCAAGCAGAAGTAATGGGAACAGTTCTCAGGAGTCCCAACAGCCTGATCCCTAAACGTGTTGAGGCAAATGGGGCAGTTTTCGCCATCCTCATCAGAGGAGATGCTTGCTCCGTTTATGTGTGGCTCTAATTTCAGAGAATCAGTCATTCCCCCCACAGCGGCCTCAGTTTCTTCCTCCTCTTCCTCTTCATCATCATCGTCTTCGCAATCTTAAGAAGTGAGAGACAAAAAACAACTCTCGTGTGCTGCAGGGCTTCAGCAGCGAGGGCAGAGGGGGTGAGCAGGATGGGGTACCAGTTCACAGAAAATTCCAAGTAAGCTTATTTTATGGGGCTGCAATGGCGAAGCATAGCCTCCCTGGTCTGAGGCAATAAATTTTGCTGTTTTCTTTTTTCCTAAATCCCTTCACTAAAAAGCAATGGATTACTCTGGTGAAAAATAAAGCCTGATAACGTGTCTAGTCTTGCCAGAGATTAAAAGGACAGACAGCAGAAAAACAACAGATTATCAAAACAACAAGAGAGTAGGATATGTCAGGCTACCACTGAACACTGAAGTTAGAAAATAAAGTTATATAAAGTTATCGTGTATCCAACTTGTTTTTTTCTTTTTAAATAGATACTCCAGAGGACAAGCAGCAGTAATACGCTCACCTGCAAAAGAACAGATTAAAGACTTCACCTGTAAATCACGATTTTAAGAGTTAAGGGATCTCAGTGCCTAGCTGGAGACTGCTTAAAGAAGCTTGGCTTTGAGATAAATTAATTATAAACACTCAGCACACATTGTTGAAAGTTGTTTTTATTTTTAGTACAAAATACAGAGACGTGCGTCTCAAAACCTGTGAACTAAGTTGACATTTTCAAGCAGCAAAGTTACCAAAAACCACTCACTGTTTTTTTTGCGGGGTAGGATAGGGGTGGTGGCAGGGATGGAGGGAGGACAGCTGTTGTTTTGGGTTCTTTTTAAATAATGAAAATGGGGCCCTTGTCTTTTCTATTGACTTCTCCTGTCTGGACATAGCAGAGAATACTCTAAATGCTGGATTAATAAAGCTTTTTGGCAGCTGATGTCAACTTTTTAGTCTGTGTTCAAATCAGTCTAACTAGTAACTTGGAAAACTGTGCCCTTGCCTTCCCAACAAGTTTTAAGATGTGATAAAAAACCCTCAATTTTTGTCTATCCAAATAATAATTTGAGTGCAGCCATTTCAGAATTATGTGCAGCTACAGAGTATGTTTTCAGTAAAATTAACAAATCCAAGTAACATCCACTCTCCTTTTTCAAAGAAAAATTAGTCAAGTCTTCTGCCCTCCCCCCTAGGCTTAACAGCAATAGTAATTTATTTCCAAAACTCCCCATCACAACATTCACTTTAGAGCCCCAGGCAGGCCAAAGCAAACAAACGTGCTTTTCCCAAGTGAAAAAATAACATGAGCCATTGTTGCAATTTTGACTTCTTTTCTACTCATGCTGGGGCAGAGTTCACTCCTACTGACTATAACTACAATACTTGGGCTACCATAGTCTTTAAACATACAAATGCTTTAAAATCTTAGAAATTGGGGAATATTACTTGCTTGTTTATTACTGTAGGATTTGGGCATCAACCTGACATGGCAGCATCTGTGGATTTACATTTCATGGCTAATTTCTGGAGGAAGAGCTTTCATCCCGCTCGTCCTCCAATTATTAAAAATATGCCTGTTAGTGCACATTAACAGACCTACCTTCTAATTCTTCATCTTCACTTTCCTCCTTGTCCTCCTCACCTCCCTCTCCCTCAGTGTCGTCATCTTCCTCCTCACTTCCGGTATCATCTTCTGAATCACAGCTATTTCCACCATTGCTTTCTTAAAAAGAAAAGAGAAGAGAGGAAATACATACCTGACGCAGGCAGAACAGTGAAGGACACACCAGAACTCCTGCTCAGGTCGTTATACACGAAGTGAAACCCCAGATTTCCTCAGTGGTATCAAAGCTGCCTGTTCCTCAGAACTCAAGGGAAGCACGCCAGCGGGTTGAGATAGAGTTTAGGAAACAAAGAGAAAAAATTATCAGGGAAAAGGAAATAGAGGGTCACAAATATATCTTTACTTCTCTTTGGAGGTGAAACCAATAGGTTCTCCAACCTACAACTATAAATGTGCACATGCAGAGAGGCTGCATTTACCTGTTTCACTGAGGAGGGCGAGACTCTGTCTTTTGGCCTTGCCTAGTGCAGCATTCTTGTTTATCAGTTCATCCTGGCTGTCATCATCCATGGCAGGACATTGGGAATCTGCTCCCTGCAAGAAGGCAGACTTCAGTGAGGCAGCGTACCCCTATGCAAGCAGAGCAGGCGTCAGCCCGGCAAAGAGCATCCAATGCATCAGCGGAGACGTGAAGGGTAGAAGGGACATCGCTCTGCAGCAAAGGCTCCTCACGCTGTGGATTGGTTTTCCCAGCTTCAAGTCAGAGGTGGCTGCAGGTAGGCAGCTATCGTTATGTGAAGTTTCACATCCCTGCTGAGCTAGACGAAACCGGCTGCTTGTGAAACTCAGTTTAGGTGAAAGATTCAGCTTTATCTTGGGCTCCTGGATGACAGAAAAAGGTATAACCAGAACTCCCCACTGAAAATAGGAATAGAAAACCCGCAAACACAAAAACCATCCTGTAGACTAGCAATAAAATGCAAAACTGAAAGGGACCAGAGGCCCTTTGAACAAGGCCTAAGAGGATGACAATACGGGTTTTAAATCAAAATACTCTCTCTTGCTCAATTGAAAAGAAACAAGAAGAAAGATTACACATTTTAGGTCTTTTTAAAAAGAGGCCTTTTCACAGCTTTGTCACTAAATAGAGAAGTCTTGGACGTCACAACCATTATTCCACAGAAAGGAGGAGATTTGGTGCATATTAATGCAATCACATTAATTGCTGTGCATTAGCACAGAGTGGCAATAAAACTGACAGATACTGAGAGATGTCTCATGATCCAAATTCATAACAGCAATCAAACCAGAGCTTTTAATATGTAACGCTACAAACCATTAAGACAGACAGATCCCTGCAAGCTTCTATAAGCAAGCCATGGAAAAATATAATTGACACTTATAAAGCTGGATGTCAGATCTCAATATGAAAAAAAAATTGGATTTTTCTACAAGTGTGCCAAAGAAGTTTCAATCGGGTGCTCTTCTCCCACTCTCCGTGCTCCACATTACGTATCTTGCATATTAAGAGAATTTTGGAACAAAACATTATGTTTTATTCAAGTACTTGATGCATATCTTTACTTGCACACTCCCTTTTTGAGCCACGTAGCACAGCTCTGCACTTAAGAGCCTTAAAAATGTAGGCTTCGCTAAACCAGACTAAACTGCAAATGGAATTTTTCAATGCTCGGCAGGGGGGCAGGGAAGCTAAAAAGAAAAAAGATCAAGCTTCAACACCACGAAGTTCTTGGTGATGATTTCTCCTAACTTCAACAGGAATCTTGCCTAAACAGAGGTTTAAACTTTTTAGCTAAATTCGTGGCTGTTAACGGGAGGGTGTTTAAAAACAATTTGTGTTGGCTGAAAACACGCAGACTCATCAAAAGCCAGTCACTCCATGATGTAACTGAAAAAAAATAGGAAGAAACGCTAGGAATTTTTCAAGTTTCAGCAGTGCCCATGTGTGAATTATTCAAACTGAAACTCAATTATATATCCTCCCGCTGACCCGTCGCTGCCACATCCAGCCAGCTACGGCACTCCCGAGCCCCTGAGGGGGTCGGAGGCCAACCGAAGCCACCGCGGGGGTAAAGCCATGGATAAACCTCCACTTTGCTACCACACTGACCTTCATTCCCCTGCCTCCTAGTTCTCCTTAAAGCAAAGCAATAAGCACAGCGAAGAAAGGATCTTTTTATTTTTGAAAGTGATCCCCACAAACCACAGTCCTGACCGACGTATACTTAACTACATTTCCAAACAGCGTGCATTTCTTCACTGCTGTGGAATAAAACAACTGCCCATGTTATTTTCGCCCTGCTACCCCACGGAAAGATACCCTTTCAGCACAGAGGCAAACAAATCAGCACTTGTGAGTTGACAATCTAAACTGACATATTTATGCTGCAAATGCAAGCTTGTACTTTGCTCGGAGGCAAAACTTGGAGTTAAGGAAAATCTGGTATCACAGCAAACAACCAAGTCTACAGATCTGGTCAGTGAAAAAAGTGCTTTGTGAGAGTGGGGAATAGACAAGGAGAAACCAAGTGAGATGAAGTGAATTTGAGATTTTAAGCACATCACGAACCTTACTTTACCAACAACCTTTTCCAAACTGGGCAGCTGCTCTTAAGGAAAAAAGAAGGAAACCAGAGTTGACTATACACTTAATAGGAGAGCTTGTTCTCCTATTTTTTTTAAGAACAATAATCAGCATTTCCAAGGTTTTTTTTCTTATGGGAGACATTTCAAACAAATTACTACTGTGAAATACAAACACATTCGTGACACACTTCAGAGAGCTCACCCACCTGTACGAACACCCAGCTTTCGTTCTAACATGTAACCACGTCAGAATTTTTCTAATCCCCCCCCNNNCCCCCCCGGAGCTGGAACCAGCAGATACAAAGCAGATAAGGAGCATTATTATTATTATCATTATTATTATTATATAAACCAAGAAGTTTGGTTAAGGAGGAGATTGTAGTCATTCCTCTGAGGCAAACCGTAACTAAGCACTTCTGTAACATAAAAGCCCAGACTACTAAAAAGCAACCGGTTACCCCTGAAGGCCATTCAGCTGAGGCACCCACAGCTGCTTTCAGTTTCGGGGATGCCAAGGCCCTGCCCTCAGCGGCGTACCCAACCCCTTGCTGCTTGCTCACTTGGAAAAGTCCCATGGTGTGCAGTACCCCGCGCGCAGCCCTTCAGCGGCGGAGGGTCTCACACCTGCCGATCCTTTCTTCTGCATCCCACTTTGAAGACTCTTATCAGAATGATTTAGGATGCGTCCCCAGCAGGCAGCTCGCGAACGCAGATGCAGGGTAACCCGGCCGGAGATCCCTTGTCTTTGGGCTCAACTCCACTAACGCAAAGCGTCACCGCTTACAGCAAACCCCGTTTCAATTCTCTGGGCAGGCGCGCCATTCACACATTCGTAGTCTGCGCACAGCACATCCAGCATTTCAATTACAGGTTGCACACGAGGTCTGCTAAAGGCAGACACTGTACTCCTCCTTAACATCCCCCCGTTTCCAAATTCTCATTTAGAAGAGCCTTTATTTTAATAAAACATTAAACCGCAAACGCGATGCCTGCGTGGCAGGGGTTTGATCACTTTACACGCACTGGCGCTTCTCCACAGCCCGAGGTTCCCTCCACAGAGGCACAACCTCACTGGGCCACGTTGGGTTTGCACCTAGCACCCTGTGCCTACCGCAGCACGGGCTCTGCTGCGGTATGAATTGTAAGCCCGGGCTTTGCTATTAAGACAGATTACATTTCTACATTGAGCTGCCTGAAGTCATTTTAATTGTACAATCAAATGGCAATTACAAGTACTTTCTTCAAGCCCTATTAGCCACAGGGGGGTTTTCTGTTGGCTTTAAGAACAGAGAAGATTGTTTCCTCCAGAACAAGTGTTTATCAAGCAAGGACTTCAGTAAACATTTCATTTTTTGAATGAAGATCCTTATGCATTACCACAAATCAGTATTTGAATGTACTTTGAGTATGCTCCAGCTAGAAGGCACGTGCAGGTTTCTAACCATCAGAGGAGCCACGGTCTGCAAAACAGGCTCAAGCTCCATCTCGTTCTCACACGAAGCCAAAGGAGCTGCCCGAAACAGCGAGTGACCCTTCCAGCTGTACCCACCTTCCCTCTAGCACCAACCGGCTTCCTTCATCACCAACTTCTTACAGCAGTTTCTAGCTAGTCGAAACAGAAGAGCTACTAGATGAGGCATTTGTTTTAATCTGCCTGGGTAACGTTCGGGATTATACACAGGCAAAGAAAACAAGTCAGCTGGATTTTCTCACAGGGTGGTTTTGAATGCTGATCTAATTTCATGGGCAATTATTGAGCAGTCGTGTCCCAAAGAGCACTTGTAACCAAATTTAAGACTACTAAATATTCAAACACATGAACTTTCAGTTCTTGTTGGCACATCTGCTTTATCTGGTTTTTTGTTTTGTTTTGTTTTTTTCTCCAAATCAACCAAACAATTCAGTTCCCTCTGCAAAAGCAACGTCACGCATCGGAAAGCACTTGGCTTTGTTTCCAAATTCATACGCTACATTTAAAGAAAAGAAAATAAGAGTTGTAAAAAATCATGGTTGCACCTGGTTGGAAATCATCTGGATGTGGTGTGGCTGGTACCTGCCACCACCACGTTCCAGAAGCAGAGGTAAGAATTAGGCAGGGACAGTACTCAGGTTAACGAGGGACTCCTACAGCCTAGAGCCGCAGAGTGCCAACCTAGCGCGCACAGGGAGCTTTAAAAGCAGCCCTCTAAATCTAAATTTAGATCCAGCTTTCTGCTGTTTCAGTTATAAAAAAATTAACTCTTAAATACCGCTATCAGAACCCCCCCATGCAACGATTTAAATAACGGAAGCACCTAAGAACCTAAAGAAAATTAATCCCAGGGTAGGTAAGGAAGCGCTTATCTTTCCCACAGCCTGGCCCTGCCCTAAATTTAGCCACCCTAAATTCCAGGACCAAAGCTGTCCACCAAAGCTTCCCCAGGAGCTGACATTGCACTCTTTGGGGAGTTTGCGACACAAACAAAGCGACGCACAAGCTCTGCAAAGGCACTTTTGAAGCGCGGCATCTCACCCAGAGGGGCAGCCGGGCTTTTTGTACCTCTGCGTTTGAAGCAGCCGCCAAGCTCTCTGCAATTGCCAGCCGGCAATTCCCTGACGCCACTGGCTCCGTTTCCAGCTGTGAATCAAACGCTCTCCAACACTGCACGTCCTCCTCTTTCTTAACAGGCTTCTTTTCTTAGAAAGAGTCACCCTTACTGGCGAGTTCCCTTTCGGCATCAGTCTTTCACACCATTCCCACCATTAGCTACAGCTTTCCCTGCTGTTTACAGGCACGGCTGGAAAAAATATCCAAAAACCAAAAACCTCCCACACTTCTATGATTTTTTATTTTTTTTTGCATAGCCATAACAAAAGGTACCAACACCTACTGACCTTCAAGATAGGAAACTACACCGCTAACACCTCTGCACCACGTTGCGTTCACCCGTGCAACAACCAGCAGGAAAACCAGTAACTAAAACTACAACAAGCGCACCTGCCCCGCTGTTATTCAAACGGGGTGCCTGATGAAGGGCACCAGTCACACAGCTTAAAAACCGGTCAGTAAGCGCGGGTCCCTCGAGGCAAAGGTTTTATGCCTGAACAGGCTTTTGCAACGAGCTACCCTGCGTTAAAAACAATGCTTGCGTGAGAACCTCCTTGCTGCTTGGCCGAGGGGCGCGCTGACTTCCCCGCAGAGGGCCGAAACAGCGCGTAGCTCCCGCGCAGGCACTGGGGCGGGCCGGTGCGGGGGAAGTGGCACGCTCCCCCCGCAGGGGCAGCCGCCTCCCCAGCGCTGTCCGCCGCGGGGGGGCCCCCGGAGGAGCGCGGCGGGGAGAGGCCGGGGAGCGGCCCCGGCAGGCGGCGGGCCGGGGGCAGCCCCCCCCCGCCG
>VZTV01114854.1:19491-37583 GCA_013400875.1 Anhinga rufa
AGCGTGTGCGTAAGAGGCATTCGGTCATAAAATACTTACAGCTTTAATTTGGCAAATAGAAAGAGATGGCTTGGAAACGAAAGAGGCGGCTGCAGGGTGCGCAAAGCACTCAGATGTGCCCGTCAGGCACCGGACCAGGAGCCGGCGGGGATGGCTCGCCCTGGGCCACAGCAGCACGCATACGCTCACTTTGCTCAAGTCCTTTCCCAAAGATTTATTGAAAATTGAAACCGCGGCACACAGGATTACATTCGGTGGGGGAAAGTGGGGTTTTACGGCGAACGCTCTGCCCGAGTCACATTTTTTTTTGCATATGACATGTTGAAAACAGGCTCAGGAACCTCCTGGGCAAACCCATCCCCTCCCCACGCCGCTTTGGTTTCAGCAATTAAAATACAAGGCGACCCACTGGGACGGATGAACAAAAACCAAGAGTAACTACTGGCCATCAAGTAAAAAAAAATAAATCAGTGAAATGTCACCAAGAGCATTTTGGTCCTGCTCCCCACCCACACCGCCACCGGGGAAGGGCTCATTCTGTGATTTTTTTTTTTTTATTTATTTAAAAAAAAAAGTTGAAAAATTAAGTGGATTTAAGAAAAACAAGCCCCGGCTATGTGTTCCCTGCTCCGTTGAAGCCTCATCCATGGCACCATAGGAAGGGGGCTTCAACTACAGGTTTCTTATAATAATAAAAAAAGAGGGGAGGCAGAAATTTGTCTTAAAGCTGCTCTTGTGCCTCCCCGGCAGGCAGTAGAAGAGGCTCTTTGTCATGGCCCTGCTTGCCGCGGCAAGATGCTCTAAAACCCGTTAACTTGCTCCATCCAGGTGAGCCTCCAGGCAGGTCTCCGCTGCAGCTCTGCTCCCCTAGACAAAGGAGCAAGGACTTCTCTGAATGCACGGCTGGTCTTTTGAGGAGGCTGCGCGGAGCAGGAGCGCTGCTGTTTTCTGTTGAATATAGAAAGCACTTTAAAAAAATAGAAGGGGGTCACTTCCATCCGCAGGGGAAGAGGGTTGCTTTGTGTCGTTGGTCTCTGGTTTTATTTTACAGTCTGTAAAAATACTCTGTCTGGCCGTCCACATCCATTCACGATATAAAGCAGTTAAAAAAAAAAATATATATAATATGGTTTATTTATACAGTTACACTTGCAAGGCAATCGATCCTCCGCTGGCCAGACCCTTCTACCTCCAGATGCTCTGCCTGGTTGATACGACTGCAAGACAAGACAGAAACAACCTGAGTGACCCCATCACAGTGGGCGAGCACTCATGAAAAGAAATGGGGAACGGAAAACAGGGCGTACGTGAGTGCAAAGCCTGGACTGGGAGATGGACATGCAGACGCTGCAGCATCTGGCGAGATGGGGATGGACATTGCGGGCTGCGAGGAGGACGGCAGCAGGGTTTTGTTGAGGGGACGGTGGTGTGGGTGGGAATGGGAATGCTGGGATGCAGGCAGCATCACCATGGCGGGCAGGGACACGCCAGCCTGAAAACGTGGTGCAGGGGGGAAAAAGGGTCATAGGATGTGGAAGGGGTTTTGGGGTGAACTGGTCCCCAAGATGGAGCAAAAGTGACTCCTGTAAAAGATGGGAGCCAAATCCTCTCTGTCTTAACCCTAGCAAGGTCTTAGCCCCGGGAGATGCAGGGCAGCAGGAGAGGGGGCGAGGAGCATCCTCCGCAGCTCCCAGCAGGACAGAGAGCCAGACCGCCAGCGTGTGAGCCCCTGGCAGCAGAGCGGAGGCTGCCGGGGTGTAAGCTTTGCTCTTCCTAATGGCATCTATAAATAGCTGCGGCCTCCCGCTCCCAGCACACGCTCGCTCTCTGTAGCCCATTTTGGGCAGCAAAACCCTCTCTCCCCTTCCCACGCATCCTCCCCAGCCCGGCTCGTGCTGCTGGGGGCCTGCCAGGATGTACGCACCCTCAGGGTTCAGGCTGGGCACCAGGGGCTCCGGCAGGGTCCTGGGATGGCTGAGGAGCTGCTTGGTGCTGAGCTGGGGAGGTGAATCGGTGCCAGCGGTGGGAGGAAAACCTATGGGATGGGGAAAAGTGCCTGGCTCAGGCAGGGCTCATGCCTCCCGTGCTCACGGCCGCTGCAGTGCTGCAGGGCAGCCACGTCACCCTCTCTGGGTGCTCTGGAAGAGAAACCATGGGGTCGTCCCCTTCCACGAGGGCCCCCAGCTGCCTCCTCTTGTCCCTGCGAGAATGCGGACCCGGATGTGGCCCCGGGCACCCTCTCCTCACCGAACACAAAGAGGTCATCAGCGGCCAGAGCTCATCCCCACCAGCCCATAGCCCTGGGGGCCGACACCAGCCCTTGGCCCCTGCGTTTTGCTGCTGCCACCGTGGTGGCAGGCAGCAATGCTACAAAGGAAAGCTCCCTGCGGCCACCCCAACCCCAAAAGCAGCAATCCGACCCCTGAGCATGGCTATGAGCAGCCCCAAGGCTTCACTGGGGAGGAAGAAGGAGCCCGAGGGCTGGCAAACCTCAGAGACCCCCCCAGGGTGGTGAGCGACCACAGTGCCAGCATCGAAACCCGTCCCTGCTGCCTAACCTCAGCGCTCAGGGCAGAGCCGGCAGCTTTAGAGCCGATCCCCTTGGGGGGAGGCAGGGAGCGGGCAGGGGTCCCGCGGAGCAGCCCCCGCGGCCGAGCCGGCGGCGGCGTGCTGACCTCCGTTTCTCCGGCAGGCTGGCAGCTCGCGCGGGCTCGGCTCCGGCTGGGCGTCCTCCTCGGACCTGGCCTGCAGGACAGTCACTGTGGCCCCCGTCTGCTGAATAAACTGCTGCAAATTACACTGCCTCAGCTCCTTATTTAACTCCTCCAGCTCTTGGGTCTGGGCCTGCAAAACACACACACCAAGGGGGGGGATAGGGTGAGGTGCATGTCCCCCCCATGCCCCAAAACCAGCCGGCACACCCGCCCCGGGGCTGGGGCTCACCCTGGCGAGGGGATCCCAGGGTACTGCGGCTCAGCTGCCCCGCTCCGGGGGCCTGTGGGAAGGGGGTGCCCGGGTGGCGGGGACCAGGAAGGCGTTGTTTTGGGAACAGCCCTGCTTTGCTGCATCTCCACAAGAGGGTGCGAGCAGCCATCAAATGGCGGCTGCCGCGGTGCTGAGAGATGCCGGATGCAAACGAGATGCTCAAGCCGGAGATGCTGGAAGCATGGCAGCCCTTCTGAAGGGCAGCTACCGCTGCCTGGCCGGGCAAAAGCTTCTCCCTTTTGCTCCACCAAAGGGGACCCAGTAGGCAGAGGGAGGGTGTCATGCAGCGCCTGGACCCGCTGCTGCCGGGGGGGCCGGGACAGGTAAGCCGGGGGCATCATGGCTCAGCAGCACAGCTGCCATCTCCACGCCATGCAGCCCCCCCATGATTAGCCCTGCATAGCTCGCATGGTCAAAAGGCCTCATGCACAGGCACTGTGGGGACCTACGCTATTCCCCTCCACAACTCCTTTATCCAAGATGACGTTGACCCTTGTGCCAATGCCACTGACCCTGCACACGGACCATTTGCTCCAGCACCATCGTCCGTGCCGGAGCGGGGCGATGCTGTGCTCCCCAGGCACCAGCCAGCAGGAGCCCCAGCCCAGGGGCAGCTCGCACAGAGCGCAGTGGGTGCGGGACCCCGCGCCGGCCGGGTAAGAGCGGTGGTGTCCCCCCAACAGTGGTCACCACTGCTGAGCCACCTCCGTGCACCCAGCCCCGCGCTCACCGGCCAGGTGGGGCAGGACCAATCCTGCTCGATCTATCAGCCCCGTGCTGCTGGAAAGCTGCTCCCGTCCCCTCCCAAAGGTCCCACCACCTCACGGGGCTGCTCAACCCAGCCCTATCTACCTGCAGGTTCCTTTCAGCTTCCTCCAGGGCCTTCTCCACGCTGGCCAGGTTGCTCTCCAGCTGGGTGCCTTGCTTGACCTTGGCCTCCAAGTCCCTTTTCATCTTGGCGGCCATGTCCTCCAGCTCTGTGGGGCTGGGCGCAGGGGTCTCCTTCCCCCTCTTGGCCCTCTCAGCCATCTCCCACTGGATCTCCTCCTGCAGGGCTTCGGTCCGAGCGCTCAGCTCGTAGATCCTCTGGGTGTATTCCTCCAGGCTGGCCCGCAGGCTCCTAACCCGCTCCTGCCGCTCCCGCTCGCACTCCTTCTCCAGCCGGAGCTCGCTCTGCCAAAACTCCTCCTCACCCAGCTCCGTCTCGTTCCTCCGCACCAGGTGCTCCAGGTAGAGAATCTCGTCCTCCTGGTCGGCGAGCCGGCCACGCTCCCAGAGCCGTAGGTCCATCTCCAGGGTGTCCCCATGGGCCTCCAAGGAATGCAGCTGCTCCTGCTGCCGCAGCACCCTCCTAAACAGCTCCTCCTTGGAGGGCTGGACAACCCCACCACCCTCCAAGTCCATCCCTTCCCGCGCTTGGTGCCTCCAGCGGCTCATGGCAAACGGGTCACCGGAGCCTGTAGGACCCAAGTTGAAGGTCATGGATTTTTTCGGCTCCCGGGAACGGGGTGCATCCATGCCAGCGGGCCGGGGCTTGATGGGCAAGCTGGCCCTGATGAACGTCCTCTCAGGGGCTTGGGGAGCGCCCTCCGAGGAGGGCCGCTCGGCCACGCTGGGGCCTGTCCGCCGCAGGATGAACTGCACATCGTTGGCGTACTGCCCGCACTTGGCCAGCGACTCCAAGGGGCACTCCAGCGGCAGCAGCTGCCGCTCCTTCTCCCGCAGCTTCTGCACCAGCACGTAGCGGCCCGTCTGACCTGCCGGGAGGAGGCGAGCGTGTCAGATGGGGAAAGCCACGGCCAGCAGCGGTGTGCCAAGGCTGCTGCCCCACGGCCAGCGGCTGATGATGTCCCCACCACCCCAGAGCAGGACCCCCACCCACCCGAGGTCTCCTCTTCCCAGGAAGCACCTGCAGATGGGGCATCCCCTTGGCAGATGCCTCCACCCACAAAGGGGCATCCCCCCAGCAGACGGAGATGGCTCACCGATGGCCCGCGCCAAGGCAATGACCACTTCTTGGCAGGTGGTTTGCTCCGAGACGCCGCAGACGACCCTCTGGATCCCGTCCACCCAGACCTTCAGCTCCATCCCTGCAGCTGCCGGGCCTCAGGCACGCTGGGTCATCGCAGGATCGGATGGCTGTGGGGAGAAAAGAAACCAGGTTTCCATCCCAAGCCGCTAACGAGGAATATGAGATGCTTTAAGAGGGGCGTCATTAAATCATCTCTAACATCAGCATCCCGTAAGGTGCATCCTAGACCAAGCAGCTGCTCACTGCTGCCCTCCATCCATCTCTGCGGCTCTCCCCGCGCATGGATTGCAATGTTGTTGACATTATTAAAACAATAATGTTCATCTGAAAAAAAAAAAAAACAAACAAAACCAAAACCTTTTTTTTCCCCCTGCTCATGTCTGGGCAGTGGGTCCAAATCTTCCTGTGGTGGGAAATGATGGGGTCTGTGTGCCTGCACGGTGCCCAGAAGATGATGCCCAGATTATTTCTGCTGTGAGCACAGGCTTTTAATGGGTTTGCTGGACTTTCACTGTGATTGCTCTGACAATTTGCCAGTGTGGCACCAGGCTTTTTTTTTTCCAAACAATATTGGAAAAGGCAGAGAAACCACTGGCTGCCCACCCTCGCAACGGGATATTGGGAGAAGGTGCAGATAACGCACATTTTAATCTATTTACCTCTGTCTCAATTTATCAGAGAGGGATTAAGAAATTAAAATAAAGGTTTGGGAGGGGCATCCAGGCACAAACACGCACGGCGAAGCCCAGGCTCCCGGGGACGCTCTGCCCAACACCGGGGCCCAGCCTGACTGCCACCCGGCGGTTACTTCTCCAGTGTTAAAATAACACCCATTAGCCCAGGCATACCCAACTCCCGCCACGTCCAGCAGCAAACAACTGAGATAGTCTTAAAAAAAAATAAATAATCACTAACTGTAAAGAAGTCAAATATTTGAGCTTACAGTGTTTTTAAACACCACACAAACAAAGTAATATCTTTTTTCCCCACCTATAACACTGTTTTTTTTTCTAGCATCAGGCTTGTCTGAAGGGCCTGGGTGGAGGAATGCATACAGGACGTTTCCAGCCCCTCCATCCAGAGGGTCCCAAACCACTTTCCCAGCCTAACCCGGCTGGTCACAGCCTCTCCATCCCTCAGCTCCAGCTCTCCCAGGTTTGTGGCCGGGCTGCGAGAAAGCTTGACCCCGGGTTAAACACTACTTCTTGCTTGCTTTTTGTTGCCTGCTTGAGTAATCAAAGGGAGGGCTTGAAGGGTCCCGCCTACTACGGCGACGAGGGATTTTAGTCATGGTGCGAGAAAGGCAAGGAGGAACCGGGGAAGGTACGGCTTGGCGAGGCTGTTCCCTGCGGGCGCCGGGTCCCATCGGTGCCACCCCCCTGCCCACCTCCGAAACGCGGGCACCGAAATGCGGGCACCGAGCGGCCGCCACAAATACCTCGGCGCTGAGCTCATGTTTGCCTTGGCTGGGCAGCTGGGGAAAACCAGTGGGGGTGAAGGGCACCTTAGCGCTCAGCCAACCTCCCTGTGAGCCCAAAACTACTAAGATTTGCGAGGTTTAGCCCAATTTCATTTCAAAGCTGGGTTTTGGCACGGCTCCCTGTGCATTCAAGGCTGCAACCGGCCCCCAGGGTGGAGCAAAGTCCAGGCTCTGCCGCGGCACCAACCTAGCTCACCCCAAAGCCACCGCCGTTCTCTCCCCCCCGTAACCACAGCACCCTAACACCAAATTTGGGGTGGCAACGCATCCCGGGAAGCATTGCCCCCACCCCAGCCAGGGACCCGACTCGCATTAAACCCAGCTTCCCCTGCCCTGACCCCGCGGAGAGGCCAGGAGCTTAAAAATAAATACGAAAAAGAAAGAACCCAGCCAGGTGAGTCGCGTCGCACAGCCTCACCTTGCCCAAAAGATCCAGCGGTCGCCAGACTCTGCCGGGCGTGGGAGCAGGATGGCTGCGGGCACACCAGTCCCAGGCACCTGCTGGGGTTCAAACCCAGCACCAGGCTCCGGCCCCGCCTCGGCCGGCCGCTCTGGCAATCATTTACCAGCAGCCAGCGCACGGCTTGCCGCTGCCGAAAAGCTGGGAGCGGCGGCCAGATTTCCTTCAACAGCGGGGGCTTCCCTCCCCGCTGCATCTCTCCCTGCCACAGCCCCCAGCACCCCAAAACAAAATTGGTTTTATTATTATTTCTTAAATCCTTGCAAGTGCAGGGGGTCCCTGCTAACCGATCGCTCGCCTTAACCCCTGGGGGTTTTGGAGGGAGCCCCCCGCAGCTTGCTGCCAGATACGGGATGTTATCTGCCCGCCTTGCAAAGGCTGGGGGCTGCTCCTCTGCCTGCCCTCCTCGCCCCTTCCCAGGGCGAGATCAGCTCGCCCAGCCCACCCAAAACCACCCAGGCTGCCCCTCTTCCCCTAAAGCCCTGGGCTCAGGGAGGAGCTGATGGGATGAAGGCAGCTCATCCTCATCTGGGCGACCAGTGATGCTCCTCACACCCCCCCAGTCCCTGCTTTGGGGTGGGACATCACAACCCGCACACAGCATCTTCATCCCCAATATCCCACTGCGCCATCATCACCCTAGTTCAAAAAAAAAAACAACCACCAAAAACTAAACCCCAAACTACCCTAAAAGCCACCAGGCAATAAACCCCTAAACCTCCACCTCGCTCCCAGCATCACCTCCGCTGTAATCCCCCCACGGCTCTTCACCATCACTCCTAAGAAATCAGCAGCTGGGGGCAGCCTCATTGCTTCACTTGCAAGTGTGAGCCCTCTCTCCCCAGGCTTCGCTGCCGACCCCCTGCTTTAGTTAGCGGGCGCCTTCATTACACCACCAGGTAGCCAAAAGAGCTTTCTTTTTTTTTGTGCGAGAATTACTTTTCTTGGGGAAGGAGCCCTTCTTGGCAGGAGGACGGTTTCCCGAACCAGAAGCGCCGGCAGCTGCCGGCTGCCCCAACAACAGCGCAAGGGAGCGCGCAGGTGGCTGCGGGCACCACAACGCGTGACGGCCGCCGCCAAAAACCGCTCTCATTTTATTCTTATTCCCCAGCCCCCCCCAGCCATGGATTTCTAAATCATTTTTATTGGAAGCGGATTAACAAAGTGACTAATTTTCTGCTCCCTTCCCCATGTGATGGGTCCTAAAATTGAGGGTAGGGATGATTCATACCACGACTTCAACAAATCTCCTAACTGGGAGTTGGAATTTCAAATGCTGACACTAAAAAAAAAAATAAATTTAAAAACTATCTCAGATCTTGCAGCTTTATTTTGTTTCCTGGCGCTGCCGTCTTCCAGCCTCCCCGAAGCTGTCAGCCTAAAGGAAGAGGAGATGAAGGAGCATTTCTGCACGTGCGAGAGGATGCACGTTTTGCGCAGCTCCTGCAAACTGCCATCCTGATGGTGGCCGGGGCTCACAAGGGTTCGGTGATCTCCCCGGAACTGAAATAACACATGACCAGCCAAGAAAATTGGCCAGTCTCCCTCCTTAACAGAAGTGAGGACCGCCACCGATTTGCAGGGACCCCCGCCGTGTCCCCCACTGGCACTCTCAGAAGCTGAGACAGCACCTTCCAGCCAAGGACTGCAAACACTTTGCAGGTGCCTTTCTCCCACGTTTTACTACACACACGAAAAAAAAAATCCAGTTAGGAAAAACCCCACCAATTCTGCACCCAACAGCAAGGCCAGCTGCAACCCAAATCCCAAAGCAAACCCAAACACCTCTACCAGATCACCTAACAAGCACCATCTGGGACCAGCATGAAGGTTTTGAGCCGAGCATCCTGCCAACACTGAGGTTTCACTCATTTTTAGGGGTTCACTTGCCTCCCTTGCTATATCCACCCCCAACAGAGGGCTGGGTACAGGGCCAGGCAAGCAGGAGAGCCGCGGCACAGGGAGAGCTTCCCAGCAAGCCTAATTAGAACTGCAAAAAGCCAGGAGATCAGCCTTTTAGGTCAAGGTTTGGGCTGGGGATAGGGCTATAAAGTCTCATAATTAATAAATAAAGATGTATTTGTGCTTGAGAGCAGGCTGTGATGAGCCCACCTTCCAAGGAGGACCAAGGTGTCCACAGGGATCAGCAGCTCTGCCTCCCTTTGGATGTGCTCCGGGCAGATGCTGGGGTACTCTCGGCCATTTTATTCCTGCTTTGAACCCGAGCCTGCCACTCCTCTCCTGCCCGATGCTGGGGGAGATGCCCATCCCAGCTGCGTGCAGACCCACGAGTAAAATAACCCCAATCCAGGAGTCAGCAGCGATCGGGGAGTGGAGGAGTGGCCCTGCGCCGCGGATGCGGGAGCGCCGGCAGGCTGGCCGTGACTCACCGCCCTGGATCAGCTGCTGCAGTGACACATCCAGCAGCTATTTAATGCTTCCCGAGGTCCCTCCCTGCCCAAAGCACTGGGCCCAGCTCCTGGGCACCAAAGGGAAGAGATGGTACTTGCCCATGTGCTGAAACCCTCTGGTGGGATAGAAGACTCCCCCCGTTACTCAGGCGAGGAGAGGTGTCCCAACATGGAGAAGATCCACGGGGAACCAAAGACTCCTGACAGCACTCATCCTGCAGCAGGTTGGAGGGGACAGGCCGTGGTCCAGGGTCTCCTCCAGCCCATCGACAGTGTCCTCCTGCCTCAGGTCCCTCTTTTGGAACGGCGTCACCTGCCCCCGGCTGGAGTGTTGCAGGGATAGAGCAGCTCTGCTGGCCTTTCCATGCCACGTCCATCCCAGGCCAGAAGGTTGCACCGCAGTCAAAGGCTGAGGCCGTAGACAAGGGTTGGCGCCACTGGTGGGTCCCGTGCTGGGTGGAGATCAGCCATGGCAAGTGTTGACGCCATGGCACTTCCCAGGATAGCGGTTCCCATGCAGAGCGGAGGCAAACATCCACAGCTCTGAACGAGCTGTCCATGCAGCAGACTCTGGTGACCACCAATGGCCGCTGCCACTGCAGCGGAGAGCACCAGGCAAAGCCCTGCCTGCACCAGCGGTGCAGGACCTTTCCACAGCGCCATGCTCATCCTGAGGATGCTGGCCCCGGGATCCTGAAGGGACAGCATCTCCTGGCCTGGTGCAAAGCAGCACGGGAGCCACCTACTAAAGAGGTCATCGTCCTCGTCTCCTGCAGCGTCGGGGCAGGACACGGGCACAGGGCTCCAGCCCAGAGCAGCAAATGGGTTACTTCATCCTGACACAAAGAGCTGACAGGGGTTAAACGAGCTCAAGAGGTGACAAACAAGTCCTACCGGAGCAGTCACAGCCCAGAGAGGCAGCTCTTCATCCTTCCGTCACAGGGAGGGTGTGCAGGTGTTACTCACCCCCCAGGCCTATTGAAGGCACCAGCTTTTATGCAAGGCAGCCACAAATACCCAGCAGCAAGGAAGCAGCAGGCACTGGGCTCTAATTCACACCCGAGCAGCTTATTTAGGGGTGGCCATAACAGTCCCTGCATCCTTGGTCCACCCATCGCACCCCATCCAGCTCCCTGCTCTGCTGTGGTGTGCCTGACAGCAAGCCCGAAAAGACAGTAATTTCAAAACCACACGAGGGCTTTGCAGACTCTGCTTTTCTCTCCTCCTTCAGCTGGAGAAACCCCAGCTGGGGACAGGGGTACTGCAAACATACCTTAAGGTGCAGCTTTACCAGAGGTGCGCAGGTGGATCCCAGCCCATACGCATCCCTGGGCTCCGTCACGCTTCAATAGCAAGTGACTTCTGCTGGGGGCATCTTACGATGCCTAACGCCCACTCGGCATCTGCAGAAGTTACATCCATGTTTCAAGGGCTTTTTGCACCCAAAGGAGACTGAAGGGCCAAGACCAGGAAAACTGTCTCGTGGCACTTGCATCGCTCAGGAGCTGAAGCGCCACTTGAGCCTGAAGCCCCAGACCACCACCAAAGTCCCCTGGCACCCCAAGGGGGACGTGTCCCACACATTAGGGTCTTGCAGGAACTGCCCAAAGAGACAGATTTCTGGAGAGCCATAAGCACCACGCCAGCACGCCCCCGCCCACCCCCATTAAGAGCAAAATAGAGGCTTAGGGATTTTCTGCTCCACTTCCTCCCCAAAATTACAGGCCCACACCAACATGCCTGGGGTGTACCAGTGAGGCTAGCTGATGCCAAATCCTGCCCAGGGCTGCGGTACAGGATGCGGAAGGGCCTTGGGGTGACGGCCTTCGGCAGGGATTTAGGGGAGGGAGGCTCATGCCCCGGCCAACGCGGAAGAAGCTCACCCCATCCCAGCTCCACCTGCGGGGATTTCTCTCACTGTTTCTTTCACCCAAGCTTTTGGCTCTGCTACAGTATCAGACCCACTTGAAGGCTTCAGAAACAGCACTGGGACGGAGCTGGGGAACTTCCCTCCCCCCCTTAAGCAAGCCAAGATTTGCGGCCACGGCGAGCCAGTGTCAAGAGCTGTATCGAAACATCAAGGAACGCAGGCAGCAATGACATGGCAGGGATGCTGCTAGCCAGTCCGCTCTGCAGATGAGCAACCAACCAAAAGCTCATTATAAATTAAAAGAAGTGGAAAAAAACCCCAAACCCTCCACCTACTGCACACACTCATGTTACAGTGTTTCAGCCTGCAAGGGGAAGGATCATCTTCCTCACCTCAATGCATTGCATTTCTCCCTTGCAGCACTAACAAAGAAGAGCTGGCAAGGCTGGCTAGTGAAGTCTGCCGTAAAGATGAAAGTTTGCAAGGGAAACATTAGCAGTACCTGCTATTGCTGTAACCATTACCATTAACCCCAGATGTGCAAGTGCAGAGTGACTTCATGAAAGCAGCTGAGAGTAAATTCATAGTTTCTTCTCAAGGGGGCGAAGCAAAATTAGCTATAATAGAAGGGAAAGAGGAAAGGCTCTTGCACTGCCACGCTCACGCTCCTTTTCTCTTGTGCAATTCAACCTGTCCGGATACCGAGCCCAGGAGGGGCTGGGGAATTATTTAGGCGCTCAGCTCCCAGCACAGGGACAAGGCTGGTTCTAGGTACCTTTGCGCTTTAGGCTGACCTAGACCAGCCTTGAGGATTAGGGGCTGGACTTGAAAACCTTTCAGGGTTCAGTCCACCCCCCGCAATTTTCCTCTAAAACTATTGCCTTTATTTTTCATACAAAAAAATCCGGTGCTTGCTCTTCAGCTGTCAGGGCACTGCTGTACCTGCAGCTGCTGCCCAGCTGCGAGCCCCAGCACAGCAGCTCTGGGATGCCCAAATGCCCGTCATCTTCAGGGCTTGACTCAAAATCTTAAAGGCCAAGTTCTGAGGTGTATTTGCCAGATCACCCACATGCAAACACAGCATCTGCCAGCGGGTACAGCATCTCCACCACTTTCATCGTCCACAGCAGTCATCAGCAAAAGCATGATGCAATTTGTGAATATTCCCCCATTATTACACACAGCCCATTCCCCAAGTCAGAAAACAGCTTGTATTTCTCACCACACGGGATGCATGAGGAATGCTGTAAATCTGGAGTTGCAAGAGCCTGTTCAAGCCTTGGAAATACTCTGAAGTACTGAAAGTACCTGCTTTCTCCTGCCCAGCCAAAGAGAAGTGTTTCAATTTCCTCCAAATTTCCATTTTTTTCCTCGCCAAGGGCAAGGCCAAAAGGGGGAAAACCCAACCAATGAGCTATTTCTCCCAATGCCTTCAGAAGAGCCACCAACGATCCTCAAAGTGCAGCTTCCTCGTGGTGCTCGCCCAGTCCAGCCCAGAGGGTGAGATGCAACGTGGCCACCTACAAGGTGAGCGGCATTGACCTATTGACCTGCTGCTCTCCCTGTCTCATCTCAAAGCGATCAACGATTTAATTTCCATAGGATTACAGAAAAACTCAGGCTCTGCCTCTCCTCTGAGTAGGACCAGGGACATGAAAAAGCCAAATGACTTACAAATATTCTCCCCCCAACCTGCCTCCCAGCCTCCTTCAGAAGAGCTGGTATCAGCCACCAGCAATCCTCTTTCCACTCCAATTCTCATCCTAGGGGAGAGGGTAATTAACAAATTAGCAAATGCAAAACCAGGGATAAACCTTCCAGATTTTATTTTCCATTTCCAGAATAACTCATAGTTTCCTACCCTGCTTCAGAAAGCAGCCACACGCCAAGGACACACTGCTGGGTCTCCAGAGGAGAAGATGCACTGATGAATATGCAGGTGCATGCTGCCACAGATATTTATTTATAACTTTGTAGGATTAAAAAGGCCTTTAATGACCATTTGCCAAGAGCTGAAATCGCTCCTCTCTTTTTCTCTTTCTCTCTCACACACACACACAGACGCAGAGTCAAATAAACAAGAGACGCAGAATTAATCCAGGCTGAAACCTTTGATAAGACACTTGGGTATTTTAGAAGTCTCCGCTTTCACACTACCTGGCACATGATTAATTAGGTGGAGGTGCTATCAATCCCCACCCGAACCCACACAGAGATAATGAGCTCTTTAAAGCACTAAAATGGAGGCGCATCTCTGGAGAGGCAACCCAATCCCCTTTCTGGCACTAAAATGTAAGCAGCCATCCATCAGGGGGTACAAATCCCTGTCCTTCAGGAAGCGACAGGGGTCATGGCTGCATGACCAACTTTAATCCCTGAAACCACCTTGCTGGGAGGCAGCAAACCTCTGGCTGAAGGGGTTTTGATACCGGCAAAGAACTCCATCTCCTGCTCCTGCCTCACAAGTAGGTGTCCTCCTTCCAAATGCTGGGAGTCAAGGGCTCCGCCGGCACTCGGTGACACCCGAAGGACCAAGATGGGATGGTAACTGGTGCCGGGGACCGTGCCAGCCCTCCCACCCGCACAGAGAGGGAGATGCAGTAAAAACACCTTGTTTTTTTCAGAAGCATTTAGGAGCTTAATCCTCACGCAACTCATGCTCACCTGGGGTCGCTTGGGGAAAACTCAGCCTTTTGAGCCTCCTACCTCAACTTCTTTGTAGTCCCAGCAGGTCATTAAAAAGCCAAATGAATCCTCAAACCAGATTAAAACACTCCAGAAATTACTTGAGGTAAAGTAGATTTGAGGGACAACCAGTCCTCAGCATGCAGCATGCATGAAAAGCGATGCTGTTTCTAGCGCATCTACTCCTGGGTCCCAGGGATGTTTCCCTGCCAGAGTAGGCGAGCAAACGTCCTTTTGCAACATATGATGCTGAGTTTGTAGAATTTTAAAAAGGCTAGAAAGAGCAACAGAAGAGAGTTTTTTCTTTAAAAAAACCAGTCCCACAGGAATCCTCTCCATGGTACACATTCCTGTGCAGATACAGATTCCCCCCCTCCCCCCCCCCACTGATGGTGGGGCAGGTGGGAATACCTTGACATGGTACAGCCTGGTGCCCAGGCTGGGTTAGTCCTGGGATCAGTCTCACAGAGCCACCCCTTTGGGATGGGACCCCGATGACTTGATGAGCTGCCCTGAGAAAGCCCCATCCCAGAGGAATCAGGGCAGGGAGGAGAGGAAGGAGACACATCCTTGGAGCAAGCCTGGGAAACACCTGACTTTCTACAGGCACAAACCATTAAACAAAGACCTGGGCATACTGGTCAGGAGCCCAAGGAGACCACAAACTGCTTGCTCACAATTAATTAAGCTCAGAGAAGCAGGGGAGTTCATGCTGCAGGCACTGATCACAACACACAAAGAGGTAAAAGCCCATCGCCTGCTCCACCCAGCACTTCCACCACGAGCGTGTTTGGCTCTTTGCAGAAAGGAGCACTGCCACCTCCAAACACTGCCAGAACTTGGAAAAGAAAATAAATAAAAATCAGCAAGTGAAAACAGCAACCGCAACGCCTCCAAAAAAAACCAACCCAACCCATCTTTATTCTTATCTAGAGATGTCTGTGGTGCTCATCCAACCCCCTGCACACCACCAGCCGCCTCAGGCAAGCATCCAGAGGCAGAGACCAGCTCCCCACGGAAAGCAATATTCCCAGAAGGAATCATTAAACCAGCAAGAACCCTAAAAAATGCTCTCCCTGTGATCCCTCAGCCAGCAGCTTCACACCACCAGCTATGCCCTCCCACCCCTTGCCGGCAGGAAAAGCAGGGAGCAAAGTGGAGGCTGCCGCTAGCCGGGCTTCTCCGCTGACCCAGCTACTCTCTCTCCTATCGGATGCTACAGGCGCCTACGAAGTCCCCGTGCTCAGGAGCACAGCGCTAGGTCTAACTTCACGGGGGACGGCTGGACCCCAAAACACTGTTGAGAGCACTGCAGCATCCCATCACCAGTCCTCCCAGTTACGCAGTAGGCACTTGGGGGAACATGGGGAGGTTTGAGCACGCGGCTCCTAAGCCCAAGAGCTCCCGCAGGTCCTGTGCTGCAGGAGGGTTATGAAGCAGCAGAGGAAACCTTCCCAAATTCAGGCAGTGCTCAGTTGCCCCTAAGTTTCCAGCTCAGGGCTGATCCACTCACATCTTCAGGTAAAAAGTGTTGCGGGGTTTTTTTTTTGGTTTGTTGGTTCCCCCCGCCTCCCGTTTTTATTTTGAAGCAACAAGTTATTCTAGATGACTAGCCCGGGGCAGCTGGAAGCACCCCAGCCCTCAAGAAAGTGCTGACTCCAGTCCACAAAAAGCCAGATAATCAGCTACTTTTAGAAGCTCATGAACTTGGCACCTGAAAAATGGAAGGACATAAAATTGTTAGCTATCATTTACAACAGGATTTTGTTAAAAACCTTCCGTGGAGACACACTTATGCCTTAATTTGACTACTGAGGTTTACAAGGGCATAGACAAGTTGGGACACATCAAGGAATATCCCTTAAAAAGATGCTCTTAAAAACAACACATATACAGGGAGCTAATACTTAAAACATCCCTCACGCCTTTATTTAAACTCAAGCACAGAGCAACCCATTGCCAGGCAGCACCCGGTCGTCTTCGTAGTTCACTACAGCACCCGACATCGCACGACTGGAGGAAATAACTCTGCTCCGAAGCCTTGGCACATGTGCATCATGGCCTCCCAGCCAGGGAGGATCAACTCCTTGTCTGGATTTGGTCCCAAAGCATCGCCACCCCCGCGCCCAGCACATGGGGAGACAGCAGAACGTGGGCTGGGGTCACTTCCAAGCCACCACCGAAGGTTTTTCCCCATAGCAGGAGACACAAACAGGACAGGGCACAGAGACGTTGAAAAACGTGGGTGAGCTGAACGAGCGGGCACCCTAGCAGATGCGCTCGGGCAGCGTCTCTCTGCAGCACGTGGCGACGGTGAAGGCAACCACGACACATCTCCGCTATGGAGATGGACAACACACACGTTGCCAGAGCAGACCTGCTCCCACCCAGCCCCGTTTTACATCCAGTCCCCAAAACACTTCGGCACAGAAGCTCCTCTATTTGCCCGGGTGCAGTAAACCCCTGTATCTTCAGCAATTACACCACGCTACCTTTTTTGGTCAAGCTGTATTTCAAGAGCAGGGAAGGGAGCACCCTGGGATGATTCAGACCGGCCGTCGCCGCACCACTTGGGCCAGCTGCCACCTGCTCCCAAAAGGTTTGGTCAAGCCTGGCAAGCTCCCCAGCACGCTCGCTGGGGCCTGCGGGTATCCAAAGCTACCAAGCGCCTGAGCGCAGCCGTAACTTGCTTTCCTCAAGCATAAGGGGAAAAAAAAAAAAGAATTTTAAATAAATCAGATTTAGGTCTTAAATTGTTTTATTAACTCAGGGTCAGACTGTTGCTCAGGTTTCCCCCTTCAAGCCCTGGGTGGAGCTAACTCCCACATCTCTCTCGCACTCATTTGCAAAGAGTTTTATTTTTTAGAGCAACTGGCATCGCCTCGCTAGGAGATTTCAGAGTGCCAGACCCCCAGACCAGCAGTGCTCAGTGCTGCGGGGTGCCGGGCACCCACAGGGGCTGCGAGCTGCCCTCCCTGGCCTCACATCTGTCTATGAAAAGGTGGAAGAAAGGCTTTAGGAAGATGTATGCACTTGGAGGGGGGGTGCTTCTCAATTTCCATGCTATTTCTTTCAAGAGGGCGTGGGGAAGCCAGCGGAGCTATGCTGAGAGGGAGGCCAGGCGCCCTGCTCAGGCTCTCCCGGCAGATAACCGGGATGCGGGAGGATTCCTGGCATTCCAGCAGCACCAGCAGACTGGTAAGAGCATTCCCCGTTCCCTACAGCCCCTTCCCGAGCAGACACCACCAGCACTGCCCGGTATCGAAGGCAAGCAGCGTTTGGATACACCTCCCGCTCATAACCGCTGCGGATGCAGCATGTGCACACACGCAGTCGCTTCCTTCTCCCTAAAGCGGCTTCAACTCTCGCTGCACGAGGAGCGCGACCTCACACAGCCACCCCGCGAGGCGAGCGGACGGGTGCGCGCAGCATCGCTGCCCCGGCCTGGCTGGATCCTGCGCCCCACCATCTGACAGCCGAGCTCCGCCGTTCGTGCTGCCACACGCTCCCGGGGCCCGGCGCCCGCCTGGCAAGTCTCGGCAGAGCACCGAGCCAGGGCCCGCGAGCGTGCCGGTAGCACCGGCGGCCCTGGGAGCCAGCCCTGCCTTACCGTGAGGAGCGGCCAAAGCTCCCGCGTCGCCTCTTCGGAACGTTTCGCACCTGCCTCTTCCTAATTTCTCATGAGGCCAGTCATCCGGAGGGGAGTGCCACGGGGCGTGCCGGAGGCAGGCGCTCTGAGCGAGAGGTGCACGGCTGTGACCCCTTCCGCCGCCCAATACCACCCTCAAACCCGTGTTTGGGTTTTTAACGTGCAATTACAAAGTGCTGTCGCGGGGCAGGGAAAAAACCAGCGAGAGGAGCTCGTTTTCCCACCCGCAGCGGGCCAAGAGCGGAGTTACGAAACAACCTGCCGGCAGAGTTTGCAGAAGGCATCAGAAGTATGCAGCCAGGCTCTTATCGAGGAATTTAACCCCTCTCCTCGGAGACGCCCCTGAAGAGAGGGAAGGCAGCCAGCTTTGCCCTGGGGATGCCCGCTGCAAGGGGACGCTCCTGGCGTGGGCAGCTGCGACCCCGCGCCGCCCGGGCTGCCCCTCGCCGCGGGCTGCGCCAGCGCTCCCAGCGCGGAGCGGGACCTCGGCGCCGCGCCTTCCAGCGGGGCTCGGGCGGGC
>VZTV01114855.1:8516-22261 GCA_013400875.1 Anhinga rufa
GGGGACTGGAGCATCTCCCTGGTGAGGAAAGGCTGAGAGACCTGGGCTTGTTCAGCCTGGAGAAGAGAAGGCTGAGGGGGATCTCATCATATAGGTATCTGAAGGGCGGGTGTCAGGAGGGTGGGACTGGGCTCTTCTCAGCAGTGCCCGACGACAGGACAAGGGGCAACGGGCACAAGTTGGAACACGGGAAGTTCCACTGAAATCTGAGGAAAAACTCCTTTGCTCTGCGGGTGCCAGAGCAGCGGCCCAGGCTGCCCAGAGAGGCTGTGGAGTCTCCTTCCCTGGAGCCATTCTCACCCCGCCTGGACGTGGTCCTGTGCCCCTGCTCTGGGTGTGCTGCTCACGCAGGGGGGTTGGACAAGATTATCTCTTGAGGTCCCTTCCAACCCCTACCGTTCTGTGATTCTGTAATCTCTTTCCATGCACTAATGGGTCTTTGTATTACAGCCATAAGCTTCATGGTTCTTGCACTGAAATTCTAGCTGTTAACAAACCAGAACTGTTGTCACGTAACTAAGTGCCAATAAGAAAAATCTGGTATTAGCTACCAAACAGCTAAAAATCTAGTAGCAAATATGCAACAAGCAGAGGAATTCATAATGAAAATGTCTTCCTATCTTAAGGCACAAATGCATTTTGACAAGGAGACCACTACTGCCTTCTGTAACACGGGATGTCATTTTTGCCTCACCAGCACCACCCTTGCATCAGAGACTGACATCCTGCTAATTCACTTATTCCGTTCCTTACATAAGGCAAAAATCTAAGGAGGCTCATTTAACTAGTGCTCAAAATGACCAACAGATTCAGTAACTTCACTAGATGACTTATTCAAATGCTAAGTATGTCCAACCATCAGAAAATACTCACGTATCTTATGTGACCCTGCTTTTACTGTAATAAAGACCTGTATCTTGCCATGTTGTTGCAATAAAGATAAGACAGTTTCTTTGCATTTTATTACCTCTTCTGCGTTTTGAAATCTTGAGGTCTCATTTTCTCCAGGCTAAAATAAATTTTAACACTACCTTGACCCCTCCCATCTAGTATTTTATATGCCTCTCTCTGGTCTTTATTTTCACTTTGACCCACAGGTCCTTCTCTCTTATGGACCCAGTTCAGGTTGCAGTACTCCAGCTGAAGTTCTGCCAGTGAAAATTTGAGTGGAAAAATATAAACAGATCATAGGTAAACCCCCTATTTATACACCTTGTATTTAGCTTTTGCAACACCATGACATAGATAAGTTGCTTAAATCAGTTAAAAAGCCCAAAGAATTTAACATGCCTAGAGCGCAGGGTACATGACGTGGAGCTGGTCTGCTTGGGTCCTGGGCAAATCTAGAGGAACTGTGCAGGCCTCATGTGGGCCATGCCCAAGTTCCAAACAACTGAGGCATCCACAGTCCATGTTTCCTATCCAGATAGGATTTCCAAGCAGAAAACAGGACTCGCCTTGAAAATATATAGCAAATTGCTTCATTGCTTTCAGAAAGAAGTAATTGCTTCAAGGTTATTCTGCCAATTAAGCAAAGCTTAAGCTGGAAAAGCATATCAATTAGCACAACATATTGGCTCAGGGACAACAATAATGAACAGGAAAGCTCACAACAGGCTGAGAAGGAGCCTGGGCACTTGCCCGAAAGTTGTCAAACTGGGTTTTGTTTGTTATCATAACCTGCCTAAAATACAGTCACACAGTAACAGTCTTGTTTCAATGAATTTGGTAACACAAGGTCTCACTTACTTTCGGAGGTTCAAGTAGGAGTTCATGGAAGGATGAAAGTCGTGCTTTTATGGCTTCTAAAACACTTTTGTTGACCGAATATGTTGAATTGCTCATGCCTGGAGGACAGATCTCTATATGGCCTTCAAATCTAAAACACACACAAGCAAAATCTGATAATACCAAAACCAGTTGTAAAACATCTTTAAGGTATGATTTTGAGAGTGTCACAGTTCTGAAGGCATGTGAAAAAAATGGAGGCAAGTAACAGAAGGTTACAAATATAAATTAAGTGTGAAGTAATGGTTCAACAAGATTTCTCCAAACACTAGCTGTAGTATTTTTAGGTTTATTGTGCTCAAAATCTCCAATATGGTTTTGAGATTAAACATTACAGCTGTTCTATTTCCTCTTTTGAGGCAGATAAAGAGCTTCACTCATCTATCCTGAACAACACAAACAAGTTGAACGTACCACAGATCTCTTCAGCAGTTTCTTAAAGTGAAGTAGTAATAACTTTTTAAAAAGTCAATACCCACTCACTGCACTGTACATATTTACTCTATTCCCTGTATCCAGAAACAAATTCATGAAATATAATTAGTCTGATCTGTCGAGTGGCACTTGAACTAGCTTCTAGAAAAAAACTGCAGAAAGACCAACCATTGGGTGGAAGTGTAGTAACGCCAATCACAACCACTTGGTTTGCTCTTTTACTTCTTCAGCTACAACAGGCCACAAAAATGGTGCAGTCATAAGTACATGGAAGGCACTTGCTATTGCTGAACAGTAGTCGAGTTAAATTATGCAGGCATAATTTAAGCAAAATAAGAACACTTACGTCTGTCGTCTTGTCTCAAGCAAGGTTAATAGTATTTGGATTGCACTGACTATTGCAGATTCATTTTTTTCTTTATGAAAAATATTAGACAGCAGCTGCTCTATGATTTCTTGTCTGAAAGGAAAAGCATTGACATCAGATATAACACTACTTCAGGATGCAGCTGTTAACAGAAGTAGCTACCATTTGCCCATGTAAAATAAGGGATTAATACAAAGAAAACTAGCAGCTATTTCAAGCTAGCAGGTACCACTAGGACAACCCCTCCTGTCCTCTCTTCCCCAATCTTATTTCCCTATTCCTTCCCTTGATCTAATTTTTTGATCTGACCACCAACACTACAAAAAGGGAGTTTTCAGTCAGATCAAAAACCTGATTTAGCTTACCATAACAGCCGCACAAGCCTAAACCCATAAGCAGAAAAAGGAAGAAGGGAATACAAGAGAATCTCCTCTACCAGAAACACACTTAGATTAACTTAAAACAAATAACAGATCAAACCCAAAGTCTCCCATGTGTACTCTGCACAGTATCAAGTTGACCTCCACATGTCTGATCCCACTAACTTCAGCAACACAGGAAATATTGTAATGAGAGAAAACCCACAAGGAAGCCCTCCAGGTGGGCTCTGCTTACTCGATGAGTTATTTTAAGATCACACAAACAGATGACAGGTAGGCAAGAAAATTCACCTGAAAAGCAAAGCTTGACATTTCTAAAGGACTTCAAGGTCAAAACTTAACCTATGTTACTTATGAACTGAAAANAAAAAAAAAAAAAAAGAAGTTCAGCAAACCAACTTACTTCTCTAGACTTGCAAGCAGTGGATCTGGTTCTGAACTGTTCTGTACTTGTAACATCTGGTCTCTGCTTAGACGAATAATTTCACACAGTGACTGCGATGCATTTGAATGCCTCTGGAACAGACAAACATAGCTTTTCACTGTAAGAGTAGTAACAGGCTAGACTCAATTAAAAAATGTGAAAGGGGGAGGGGAGAAATGGAGGGAGGGAAGAACAGGGTGGGGAGATAAGAGCCACACAACTTCCCTCAAATGACCATGCTTAAATATTGTCATCAGCTTAATGAAAAAAGCAAGCAGAAAACAGTAAAACCAGAAGTTCTAACACTATGTTGTACAGCAACTTGCTGAACAGACAGACCTAGAAGAGTGCCGCACCAATACTTACATCTTCATCTTGAGATGGATGTACAATTTCCACAAGCCGCTGGATAATTCTCTCCTCATTTAGCCACTGTAAAAGTGTTTGTGGGTGTTAGTAAGAACATTATGCAAGTGAATTAATGAAATTAATTAAAATTAATGAAAAAGAAGTCATGCCATGAGTCATACTGTCAATATTTCTAAAGAAGGACTAAAAACACTTTATACAAAAGACAAAAGTAAAATCAGTGTTTCTGAGCAAGTGAAGAAAAGAAAGCCCTAGGTGTAATTTTTAAATAAACTTTCTGATGCCAAAAAAAGAGTGTTCATTAAGGTCCAAAACATTTTTAAAACTGCATCTGGCAGCTCTAAGTTAGATATTAAAGACCGGGGAAAAGTCCAGCCACTCAGGTTCTAAGTAGCCCCCACCAGTGCTGCGGCTCCACTGGAAAAGTATTGGCAGCTCCAGCAAAAACACCCCACACGTCTAATTTGAGCACATTGAAGAAATAAACTTAGTAAAAGCAGCAGAAGATAAGCCATCTTACAGCTCACACGTCACACAGAAGTCCTTTGAGACATTTTACTTACATTTAACACTTCTTGCCGGGGCTGTGGAGGTTCTATGCAAGTCAGTAGCCTGAGCAACAAGTCCATGATAGCAGAGGTCCCTATGTGCTTAATAATGAGGTCTACAAAATCATGTTTCCTCTTTAAAAAATCCACAATCTAGAAATTAGAAAGAAGCTTACATTTGCTTATCTGTATTTTACATGGTAAATTACAGCAAGCAGTTTTAGTTCCTCTCTCCTACCAAATGGAGAAAATAAATGAAAATTTCTTAAAACACTTTTGCCACTTAAAGCTTGTAGTACAAGACACAATAAAATAACACACACGTATAGAGTATCAAAAGTGGCACAGGACAGATCCATACCATGTGCAGCATGTCCTGGGCCTCCTCTCAAGCCCAACTTGCTGACCATAAACTACTTACAATCCAATGCACAGTCAGCTTTCCTTTTTGGTATGAATTACTCTCACCCCTGCTTAATGAGCAAAGCTCAACAGAGCAAAACCTTAACATAATACAAACACAGAGCTTGCTAAAGTAAAGATACAGAACAGAGTCACAAACTTCATTTGCTCAGGTATGAGAGCCAGTCATTGCAGCTGTTTGCAGTACTGAGCCCCACGAATACAGAGTACAACAGTACAACAACATTTCTGAACAGACTCCAAACGTCTCTCCCCTTGTTCTATAACAATTCTTCACACCAAATCAGACCCACTCCCGCTGACTGATTTCACTCACCTCCACCTGTAACAGAATTAATGCAAACATCACCTTATAAAATATTGAGCTAAGCTAGGCCAAAAGGTAAGCATTCACACACTGATTGCGCAAGTAGCTCAGGCAAATCTGAATCAAATACATCTTACTCATCCAGATATATTTTTTAATCATGTGCATACCATAAAAAAGTTAGTTTCTTCAGCTAATATGGAAGTTGAACACTTTGACTCCACTGCTATCCCTCAAATGTGCAGTCTTAAAACAGCATTGCTGAGTACTACAACTTTATTATAATAATTGTTAAATTGGACAGCTTAGAAATATTTACCTGTTCTGGTTTTCTGCTTATAAGAATACTTAGCACCTTGCTGAAGAAACTGGCCAGTAAAGGGTTTAAAGGAGATTCATTTAAGAGGAAGCTGTACAGTTTCATAAGTAAGGATTCTTCTTCTCCCAGCCTATCATTGATCTGTGAGACATCTGATGTAAGCAGCTCACACGATATGTTTGGATATCTGGGGAAAAGGCAAAAAAAAACAAACTATCCATCACTCATACTTCAAAGTTGTCACACTTCCAGCTCTGAATTCAGAACCTGGTATGGCTTCTGACTAAGTTTTCAAGCAGGGTTGGTCTGCACTAATTAAAGCAGCAAACTACTGCAAGGTAACAAACTGCACATTCGAGCCTACAAGCTCTGTTCTTTCATTTAAGAAATGGACTACTCTGTTCTTCAAGAGCAATAGGACAACACTAGGGAAGTGGGGAAAGGAAAGGACAAGCTTTTATTTTAAGATCTATTGTTAAATCCATCTGTTCTATTGTTAAGTCCATCTGTTCAAGTACTGATCTCTCATTTCAGAGGCCGCTTCTTTTTTTGAAGGGAAAATAGTTACCAAGAAGTTAAGCAGACTGATAGTACTGGACCAATACTGGGGAGGAAGCAGTGTTTGCCCCTTTCTAATATAACAGGGATTATATTAAAAAGGTCAAAAGGAACAGCTTCAGGTTTTTTTTTTACATGTATCTATCTAAAATTATGTAGAAACTCAGTAAACTAGTCAAAGTCTGACAAAGCCTGCAAAACTAGCTAGCACTGCTTCATGACACAGAGTCAGAAGTACAGTTCAGAACACTGAGTAATTAAACTAAGAGGCCATCAAGACCAGTAACTTCCTGCATTTGACAGTACCATCACCCACTCACACTAAAGGTAATTTTGGACAGCATCAGCAGCTTAAGGTTTCTAAGTGAAAGATACTTCAATTTCAAACTCTACTACAAACACTTCCAGGAGGCTTGGTTTACCAGAAATGGTGAAGTGCTGCAACTAAGAGTTTAGCTTATTTCACATTATTTTTTTACATACTGTTTTGAGAAAAAAGCAGCTTTCTACATAGACAACTCTAAAATGGGCCAAAAAGGGTAGAAGTGCTTTTATACAAATTGCTAGGCTGACTTTTGAGTTTGGACCTTCTCAGCAGACTAACTGAAGTCATGGCCATACCCAATTCTTATGGTTCTAGCTCTGCAAAGGAAAACACCAGCAATTAGATGTTAAGTACTTTCTTCCAAGGAGTGCTACAGACCTTCTGAGAAGCATCTTTAAAACATATCACCAATCACTGATAAAATAAAGCTAAGCAGTTAACTATACTACCCGAAAAGGGTTTTTCATTCAACGATTTTCTTAATCACAACTACAAGATTCTTCATGTGAGTTCTAATTATTTAATTTTTTTTAAGCCTCCTTTGGACAGCAATTGGTTTTGGAAGCATTTGCGGATAAGAGGCTTCCATTTGAAAAATATGCAAATATTAGAATGATTTATTTAAAAATTCTACAAAGCCGCTTGAAAACAAGCTTATTTTAAAATACCAGTATTGTACTACACACCAGCATGCAGGGATTCAAAACACACTACCAAATTAGCTGGAGTAAGATACCCCTCTTTCCACCTTCCCAAGTGTCCCCCACCCTCAAAAGTTTTCCTACTTATATCGAATCTTTTCATCCATGTCTTGAGGTGGCTCTTCGATAATAAATGAAACTAAGTCTTCCAAACATTCTGACTTCAGCAGAAACTCTATAAGTTTGCGATTCTGAGCCTTGCACTCTTGCAGAACATCCTCTTCATCCATCAATTCCTTCAGTGTTACATCTTCTCTCTCTAGAAGCGTATCTATGTGGGATGACGAATGGAGATCGAATTTCCAAAACATGCTGGTCTGGATAAGAAGAATACACACAAAGCGTTAAGTTTACAAATCTATATAAGCAGCATTTGTAGTAACACTTCATAGTGGTATCTCATAGCTTCTAACCCCAAAGGTACCTGCATGCATAGAAACTTGCTAGAACTTGAATGAGACAACAGCAGATGCTGACAATCAAAAAGCTACAAAATCAGGCTTGATTAAAGAAGACTGAATACTCTGTAGTAATTTTTGTACTTTTAGCAATAGCCAATATTCTAACATCCAAGGACAAAGTTAGGCAGCTCCAGGGTTTTACTTACATGAAAGGAACATGCTAATCTGCATTAAGGAAAAAAATGGTAACTTTGGTTTTCAATTTATTGAATTTGCTCTTCCCAACCTTTGTTTTTAAACTATGCACCAAGTCTCAGATTCAGAACAACTTGCTCAGCAGTTGGGAGAAGATAAAATAGGCACTGCATAAATGCACTGGAGTACCACCTCTACTGTGGAAGAAAACACTAATAAAGGTGGAGGAATTATGATTTTTAACTTACAGGCAGCACACAAAGTGTTCAACACAGGACCTACTCTCTCACTCTACCTCCCTCCACAAACTTGACATGGGAGGAAGAACAAGGGACAATAAAATACGTTATGCAAACATGTGAAAGGGCAGTGGCCCCAACCACTAAAACATTGTAAAAGGCCGTAACAGAAATGTATAAAGATGAACAATTTAACCTTTCCTTATACAATGCTTTGAAACCTCCGTGTTAATTCTGTTGCTCTAAGACACCTTGCAAACAGTTGCTACTGAGACAACTGTGCTATAAGAAAAGAATATTTCAATCTATGATATATCCAAACTGCTTTCACCTCTCATTAAGCTCAATACAAGCATTTGCTCCGTTCCCCCTCTCCAAAACAGGGCTTTTACATGACATTTAACCTCCCAAACAGTATCAGCTGGTCTTACGTGAATGCAGAATTTAAGTGCATTGAAAGAGATACTACAGAGACTAGAGAACAGTAAGAGAAACTTCCTCTTTCCTTACAACTGGAAGCAGCAGTGGTATTCATTTATATAAGGAAAGAAACACTCCTTTTGCTCCTTTAGTAACTGCCCTCCATGTCTGAAGGATTAATTCAGTACATTAATTACTGCTGTGCATTAGCAACATCATCAGCTGCGAGGACATGTAGTTATCGCAGAGAAGGTAGTACTATTCTAGCAATAATGCTTCTGTAAGCTGCAGGTGGTATGCAGGAGCAAGCTTAAAGACAATAATCAAACTACACTTTTGTCACGCACTCTTATAAAACCTACAAAAACTAAAAGAGAAATATCTAATTCTTATGCAAACTAAGAGGTAGACAGCTTTAAGCATTTATTTCCAAGTTAAAATGGATTCAGCATGCACACTACAGCTACTAGAACAGTGAAGTGTCAAATTTAGTACTTGAGCAGTTTAGAAAACAGATACAAGTCCAAGGATCCAGCAAAACACTTATGACTCTTCATCAATAAGACTTCCAGTATTTGGCCTCAATATTGAAAAGCCTGGTATACTCACTATGGGTAAGTTTTAATTGCTTTTAGGTTTTTCATTGTTGCTTTAACCATTACACACTGATCACTTAATACCACCTCACTTTGCTTAGCCTTTTGTCAGAAGTTCTAAGCATATATAACTGCCTCTAGATTGTATAGCTTTCTGTTTACAGGTATAAATGTCAAACAAAATCAATCAGGAAAAGGTACAGATAATTTCAATTGCAGTATCGGTACTTAATCATTGAGACCCCATGCAAGTATTAAGTGGCTAAAAAGCAGAAAAAAACAATCTTTTCTACTAAAATTATTAGTAAACTTACAAGCAGGGCTCAAAACACCTGATCAAATCAAATTATACAAAATTGTTATTAAACACACTAGCTTGCGGGTATTCAGGCTACACACAAACTTACTGTAAGCAAGTCAAACTAGTGCATTATTAAAGTCACAGGATATTTTTCGCTTGGGTTTTTTTTTTAAGCCTCCAGAAAGCAGATCAAATCCCTCCCCTTGCCCCAATTAGTGAAAGTAGCATCTTTGCAAGTAACCACTATCAATGCTAATTCCAGATGTAAATCCCTCTGCAGTGATTAAAGCTCATTTCAGTAGCTTCAGTGTATTTCTCAGTAACTTATTTCAAGAGAAATTCAACAATGGAAAATAGCAACAACAAAAAAAAAGAAGCATACTACTGCAAACATGTTACTGCGTTATTTCACAAACTGTCTCCCAGGCAAGCTCTTTTAGGGGGTGATCCCTCAACATGTCAGGTGCCGGCCAGAGATTATTCCATCACTTTTCAACAGGAGCCCAGGTCCTTTGAAATAAGGAAAAATAAACAACATAAAATGTGCCAAAGAGGAAGTCCAGGAACCCTGAAGAGAAGAGAATTTTCTTAGGCGTTATCACTGGTGATAATCTAGAATCACCCTACTGTAGTTTTGAATGGAATTTTTTAAAACCCAAAGTTATTTTTATTCTTCCCACAGCCTACTGTTCTACCATCCCTCCCAAAACCTACCAATTCTGAAATTTTGAATTATCTTCATACTTTTTCAAATTTCATTCCCATTAACAGAGTCAGAATTAGGCCTTATGTCTGGAAAATCAGGATCCTAAGGAACACCTTGCATACAGAAAAATATTGCTTTGTTTTCTTAGTTAATATTGTTAACAGATTCTTCTCTGAATGAGTGCTGAAAATAACTTTCCATGTAGTAAACACCTGACTTAAATCTGAAATGAAAGAAAGCAGACCAACAAAATGAAAAAAGCCTGTCAACTGCTCTGAGACACAGGTAACAAATTCTCACTTGAATTGTTTGCTAAAGGGAAGACATAAAGCTTAGAAACGATCCTTTCAGACCAGAAAAAAAAAATATAGTCTTCTGCCTACTACAGCTAAAGAAAATCAGTGGGTATTTTGTTTAACAGTAACTAGTCTGTGGTTCTTTCTAGAAGCCAAATCCTTAACTGACATCTCCATCAAAAAAGTTGGTAACAGCTGTATCAGTAAGTTTCTCTGTAGCTTTAAGTTGACACAGCTGTTAACACCTTTCCTCAACACACACACACACACACACACACCTGTGTTCAAGCTACAGGACAAAGATGTGAATTCCAGTCAGACAAGCATACAGCTCAATTTTGGACAATGTCTCTTATATTGAGCCTTTCATCAAACAGACTTGTTACTTTAAAGCATCCAGAAGTCCCTTCAGTAAGTAAGAAAGCTATTAAAGTAAGCTGCTCATTTAAGTTAAACTTTTAAGCAACACAGTTAGGTAAAACAAACATGAGAAACATACTGTACAAGGAGTTACTTGGTACCTCATACTTCTAGTCTTGGTAGCTACAAGCAGACATGAGGATTTAGACCAGTGCAGAAAGAAAACTAAAAGGACCTCAGCTAGCCAGCTGAAGGCTATTTTACCTGACAACTGCATGTTTAAAGCATACACAGAGCTTCCAGTAGGAACCTCGCAGATTTTACAGTAATACCCAGTTTCATTTTTCAAGCAAGAGAAACTTTTTTCTTTTTAAAAAAGTGTTATCAGTGTCAAGTTGAAGATTCTGTGATATATGAAAGTCTGAGAAATGCTACATAAGAGTTAAGGATTGCATTATAAAAATCTAAAATCAGAACATCACTGTCAATTTTCTTTATGTACCATCATATTTTCTTACTATAGGGTTCAAGCGCACAGATAAAAAAACCAGTTACTTTTGCACCATGATTGAAACACATCCTAAATTATGTAGCTTACTTCAGCAAAACAGGTTTTTACAACTCCTGCATAGCAACTAGCAAAACACAACTTAGTTGTTGGATGTAAGGAGAGCAACAACCAAAGGAGTTCTTGGTGCCACCACAGGCTTTTAAGAAGGTCTTACATTTCTTAGTGATAAAGAGCATCTCCCATGCAAATAATCCATTGCCTTCTAAAAACCAAATAGGTAGGTAGGTTTGGGGAAGGACAAAGTAATGATGAAGATAAATTCTTATGCTTTTATGATTAAAAGAGAATTTACCAACATTTTTAAGACATTTGAATACACTAAGTGATTTCTTTAAAATGCTAAGCATGACCTTCTGACAGCATCCCGTAACCTCAACCAGTTAGTCCCTAGGTATATATTTAATTAGTTTACAGTTTGGGGGGTTGGTTGTTTTTTTTTTCATTTCTCCAAATGATGGACAGTAATAAGACACCGTACTAGCATTTATAAAGTGCTTATTTTGACACTGGAAATGGACCATCTGTTCAAAACAAAGCTAAGCACAAGTGCATATCTGAGAAAATTTTAGAGCTAAACAGAATTACCAGCCACCCAAACTGAGAGAGAAGACACTCTTGTGGCTACTTTTTAAACTGTTTCACTCAGCCAGAGCATCACCCATTGTAAACCTGTCTACAACAGCTTCTCCTTTGCAGGCTGGGGCACAATTCCTCAAAGCTTTAAATATCCCAAGACCTATTAAATGGGAAAATTAAGCACTTATGGACTTAGTCTGGAATCGAGGGCAATTTGAAAAAAGTAATATGTAAAAATAAGAAACCTGCATTCTAGCTTGAAGACCTGGACCAAAACCATTCTTTTCCATAAAGTAATGGTAATTGACAGCAGTACACAGCTATGCCGTAACTGAATTCCCCACTTTTTCCACCTGATGAATGCAAGAAAGAATCTCTCATATACAGCAACGTACTTACATTGCTGCTTCTGCATTGAGAGTTCAGGGGAAAAATAAGGATTCTTCTACCCCATTAAAATAGTATGCTTTTTAAGTAGTGTAAAAACTCTGCTCTTAACTATTCTTTAGTTTTATTTCTAAATACCTCAAATAATACAATAGAGATCATACTTACCCAATAACCTATTTGAAAATAAATTTATTCGCAATTAAAGCAGTGAAGTTCATTGTGTTATTAGCTAGAAAGATGTATGTTACTGTTCCAAATCCCTAGATTTTAGCTGCATTACTTCTCATTACATCCAGCAATCACAAAAAAAAAAGGCAGTAATACAGGAGAGTTGTCATGGTACAGTTTCTACATTTCCAAAACCAAATGTAAGATCAATTTGATACAGAATAAAAATTTCATGTGAACACAAAGTAAGATGCAGCAGTCTCTTCAGTGTCAGTACAGCCTGTTCAGGCCAAGAATGTGAGCCCTAGGGGAAATTAATTTTTGAGAAATACTCCATTACTTACACTAACAATTAGATTTTTATGATTATAAGCTAGTGGAGTTTCAAAGAAACTTTGTAGAGGAGGAAGCCAATAGATGGCTTGAAATTAAAAGGAATGAAATAGAACACAAAATACAAACACCTTTAACTCAACAATTCAATACATATTGCACCCATATTTCAAATACTGTGCACAGGCCTAGTCCTCCCATTTCCAAAAGGACACAGCAAACTTTAAAAGATACTGAAAGGGAAACAAAACCCATCAACAACTCTTTTATGGAGTGCTGGGAGACCTTGTGCAGGCCAGCTGCACCTTCCTTTCCCGCTGGTGGGATGTCTGGATGCTTTGCCCCCTCTCAGCCACGTCAGGCACAGGGGGGCTGTGCTACCTCCAGGGAGCCAAGTCAGTGGGGGGGTCACTGAGGACCCCCGACCCTCCTGCAACACTGGGTGCCACTAACTCATCCAGGGGAGCCCAGGCACAGGATGGAGAGGGGGCTGGAGCTCAGGCACATGAGGGGAGGTAAAAGGCAGTCCTTGTGCCCAAGGGGCAGCAGAAGGGCACAGGGGAACAATCCCCAGGAAAGGGGCCCTCACCCCCGCCTCCCCCAATCCTCCTTCTCCCACATGAGGGCATCTCAGGCCACAGCCCCCCCGACTCCCAGAACAGCCATCTTTGGCCACATGCATTCCCATTACAGTGGCCTCCTGATGTCATGAGCCACCTCACTGCCTCTTCTTCTGGGCCTTAGAAATACCGGGACCCCAGCAGCTGGCCCACAATTTGCTGCGCTTTGAGGCCCTGGGATTCCAGGGATGACTGGAGCAAAGACGTCACACAGCAGCAAGGTGAGTGGCTGCCCACTTTTGCATGGGAAGGCAAATAGCTGGTTGCAGGGGACACAGAGGAAGAGAAAGCAGCGTCAGAGGTGGGAGGGGGGACACCATCAGCAGTATGGTAGCAATAGCCACCCACGGAGGTGGATCCACCCAAAGATCAAGAACCACCGACGGACATGGATCCACCTCCATCCAGCATGGGTCTCCTGGCACCACTACAGCGTGCCAGGGCTCCCCTCCATGACACCATCAACACAGCACTGCAGGAGCACCCAGCCAGCACCCTACCATCTGCCCAGTCTCCGCACCTGGCATGAGCTGGGAGGCCCAGCCTCCACACCTGGCTGTCCCACAGGCTCACACCTTCCATCTCCCAGCATTAACAAATACTTTCTTGATTGCCACAGGTGGTGTGAG
>VZTV01114856.1:9691-35684 GCA_013400875.1 Anhinga rufa
TTTTTTTTTTTTTTTCTCTCCATGGGTAAAGCATAAGAAATAATGAATGGCCCAGTCTTTTCTCTGTTGTTATTTCTGTTCTCTCATTTTCCGTTAATTCAGTTATGTATAATTTCCGTTGCCTTCCTCTTATTTCTGATACCTTTACAGAGCATTCTTTTATCACCCTCTAATCCCTTCCTAATTGAAACTCACTTTGTCCCTGGTCTTTCTCATTTTAGTCCTCCATAGTCACGCTATTCCTTTACGGACATCATTTTCCTAGTCTTGTTTCCCGTCTTTGTACAATTTAATGTCCATCCTCCTTTCTCTGCTTTCCTCACTCCTTCCTTTCTTCAGAGGAAGATGCTCCATGATTTTATTATCTCTTTCAACTCAATTCACCTCCACCTTCCTATTCTCAGCAATCTCCTCCCCATTAGTCGGAGTCTAATCTCAGAGAGCTACAAGTTTCCTCCTCCCACAGGAACTTCGCTCCATCGTTTGAACTTTTGTTGCCAGCCTCCTCCAAACATAGTTTAAAGCCCTTCTGCAGGGCTTGCAAGGCAGTTGTTGTGCAGCCCCTCTTTGCAGAGCACCCTTGGCTCATTTGCCCTAATGAAACCATTATTTATTTTGCCCTAATATTGCAGACCTAATTAATAGCCAATTTGTCTCTCAAACCCATCCTTACCTCTGCAATATGCCAGTCCTTGCCCTGACTTTTACTCCTAGCCAGAAGGATGAAAGGGGACATTTCCCCTATCCTCAACTCCTTCCCTCTTGTCCCAGTGCCTAGATTTAAAGAGTATCTAGGAGGCTTTATTTAAAACTCTTTTTTAGGGTGGTAAATGAATATGATGGTTCCTGTAAGCGTTACAGAGGTCACCCGCATGCTGAGGCACCCCTCGCCAGCTCAGTGGGAGACCGAGCAGGCATTTAGGAAAGGCAATTAAGAGGTCTGAGTGTACTGTGCATTGAAACATCCCCTTACCCTTTGAGATTTATAGCGTCCAGCACACAGATGGCATTTTTTTTTCCACCAAAAATTGTGTTGATATCTTTTAGTAAATCAGGCAGCAAACCCAGGCGCATATGAAATGTATTAAATTAAGTTCCCAGCTCTTCGGGTCACTGTTCTTCATAAAATGATTACATCTCTAAACAAGGAAGAACATGAACCTGCAAGGTCGCATAAGCTGCAGAGCTGCAGTTCCACCTACGTCCACCTGCCTCTTCTTTCTCGTTAACTAGACAGAGATGACTCGCTCAAGACTTTCCTTAGGCTCTCCAGACTCACTGGCACTCTCCACTGAGCAGGTGCAAGGACTTAGGTAGCATTTAAGCCAGATGACTATAGGTGTCAACTTCCATTTCGGCAGAGAAGAGTAAATAAGGAGTTCTCACTATCTGAGCAGTCTGTTCTTCATCACTGGGGCTACCGGTGAAGCTGAGCAGCTTGCCACATCAGAACCAGCATGTACCTACAGTGCTGCGCCCACGGAGAACAGTTGGTGGGAGCCAGAAGAGTAGAGGTTATTCAGGCTTAAGGCACTAAGGGTCACTGCTGTCTTTAACTACCCATAGGGTATCACTGAAAAGACAGCACCAGATTTTTCTTGAAGGTGAGCAGTGATAGAGCAAGAGGCAATCAACCCGAGTTGCAGCAAAAGACATTACAAATAGGTATTAGGGGGGAAAAAATTACAATGAAGGTGCTCAACTATTGGAACAGGAGTCCAGAGAGCTTTTGGGATCTCCATCCTTGCAAAACTCAGCTGGGCAAGGCTCTGGGAAATCTGCCTGAAGGGTGAAGTTAGACCTGCTGTGAGAGGGGAGTCCGGAGATCCCCGGAGGTCTTTCCCTCCCCAAATCACTGTGTGATGCTGGGATCCCGTGCGGATGGGTCTGGGGTGGCTGTATTGCTGTCCTGCTCAAAAATTGCTAGACTGCCCGAGTGTGTTGGCTCTGCGTGCATAAATTTGTTAGAATACTCTGTGCAGAATCCAGGAGACTGTATATAATAGGAAGATCCCAGGTAATTACGAATTCATTGGTTTAACACTGATCCCAAACAATATCAAAGAAAATCTGATATAGGCTATGATTAGTAATGAATTAAAGGATGCTAACCTGATTGATATGCCTGAGCAGTTTTATGGAAAGCCTGTCATGTCAAACAAATGAATGTTTTTTTAATGAGAATGTAAGTTTGGTTAATAAAGATAAGGCTGTTATAAATTATTTAGATTTCTGCAAGTTATTGAACAGTTCCTGAACACAGTCCCAATTAAAGAAGAATGGTACAAAACCTAATCTGGTATACTAAATGGATTAAAAACTATTTCAGCAAGAGATCTTATAATGTAATTTGAAATTCAATTATACCAGAGATATTGAAGTTTTCCATTTATTTATTCTGGATCCTGGATTGTTCAGTGTCTTTAGGATTGACCCAGAGGAAATGATAAAAATCATCACTGATAAACTTGCAGATGACGTGAAAGTCAGTCGTACCAGACCCGGGGTAGGAGGGCAGCGAGGAAATAACATGAATTTAAATACAACAAAGTGCAGCGTCACTGTTGTTAAAAGCACAGCTCATGTTTGCAAGATGGAAGGCAGTGGCCCAGAATGTGGGAGCAACGAAACAGCCCAACTAATCCACATTTCGTGCTGAGAACAAGAGAGAATTTTGCAGCAATCCAACTCAACTAACAGCACTGGAAGCTTTTTTTGCAGGAAAAGGACTTTGTGACGTTCTTGAAAATGGAGAAGAGATTGATTTGCCACCCAGGATGGCATTCAAAGAGACATTTCAAGGAGGTACAGGTCACCAGCATGCAGGGATTTATATCAATACGAGAGTAGGATATTGCTGTTACCCACGTACTGTGCACCTCGCAGGCATTTGGGGCACCACCACTGCTGCAGCAGGGATCCACGATGCCAGCCAGCAGCTAAAAAAGGGAGCAAGCCTCCATGGCATGCTTCATATTTCTCTTCATCATCCTCTTTCCTCACTCACCGGCACTGGGCGTCAACTGGTTTGTTGGTAGAAGGGAGATTGCAGCTTCCTTCGGCTGTCACATCCTGAATCCCTGCCAGGTTTGTGTTGCAAGAACTGATGCCAGTGTTTTTAACCCAGAGTGTATTTGGCCCCTAGTGTTCTCCATGACATAGAATAAACATTAGGGAGGAGATTCAGGCTTCAATGAGAAATGCTTTCCCATGATACGTTTTCATTTTGGCATGCACACTGTTTATGATGAAAGGATCCTAAAATAATTGTATTAGATGAACCGTCTGTTCTTCTTGCTTTGAGGCCAGTACAGCATGACATTTCAGAGATAAAATGTTGTGGAACAGCCTCTGACTTATAGCCCAATGGAACTTTTCCGAAGCCATTCTTCTTTCTCCTTTTATTTGCTTGAGGTTTGTAACCTGAAAACATCAAGCTTGCATCACAGCGTTGCCAAAAGATCATCCTGTGCATTAGCTAAACCTTAAATTATCAGCATATTTAATTTTTCTTCAGAAGGCCGATTCAGTCAGCTCCCCAGTGGAAGAAAACTCCTCTCTCCAATTCAGAGGAATTCCAGGATTCACGAGAAACAATACTACTACATTTCTGAGAGGAGACTCTGCCTGTCCTTAGGAGAACTTACCTCTGCATGCAAGTTCAAGTGAGTTTACGGGACCTTAAATCAAAGGAGACCAATGCCAGATCAGTGGCTGAGTAACTGATACCGATCGTCACATCCTGACCAGCTGGATGAATGACAACAACAATTTCTTGGGATAGCATCTGAAGTCGTCTGCATTTTCTTTCCGTGCAATTAACTCATGACTGCAACTTTAATGAGGGGAAATTAATTTGTGTTGCAGATAGACGGTTTTGTACCCTGTACTTTGGACATAGGTATGTAATTATAAAAACTCTGAATTATTATGCACATAGCTTAGATTATTGCAGTTACAGGAAAGTGAAGAGAGCGCCTTGCCAAATGCTTTGAGAGTCACAGGTGAAAAGGGCTAGCCAAAAGCCACATCATTCATGTTGGGCCAGATTCTGCCTGGCCCCTTTGGGAAGTGCTCTGTATCTGGAAACAGAAAGGGAAAAGGCTTAGTGGGTCCTTGCCGCTATTCTCCTTTATGGACTCTCCTTTGTGGAAAGAGATGGGATCCCGTCATGCTGGTGTTGGTGGAGGGACATGATGCACCTTGAAGGAGTTCATGGCCTCGTCTTTACCGTCCCCATCCACTCAGCAGCAGCTCTGGGGGACGCAAGCTGTCCCTAACATGAGGTGTGGCGTGTGATGCACCTGAGAAAAGTCTCCTTTGCATGCCCCTGCGGCTCCTTTTGCTGTAAACAGTGGCCACGTGGGGCACAAGCCGAGCCTTTACCAGCACAACTATTTATGTTGCACTCACTTGGGATAGTTGCTTCATAGCTGAGATTTTTGAAAGCCACTGAGGGCAGTGATGAATGGAGGATGCTGCAAGTCTCAGCCTAAAACATGACAAGTCCTGCCCCTAAGAGCTTGGGACTGGCACTTCTGCCTGCGCCGTAGCAAGGAAACGGGACAAACCGAGCAAGGCATTTTTGTTGGATCATTTATTTATTGTTCTGTGAAAAGCACAGGGTGTAACTATCACCAGTCATTTTTGGCTATGGAGCTAGCACCAGACATCACTGTGTTACTATTACAGCAAAACATATTAGCTAATCATGAATTTACTTTTAGCCACGGTGACTGCACGGCTTTCCTGTTTTTGCGCAATGCTGCAGGACGTGAGACAGATCCCACAGCCACAAATTTCTCCTGGGTGGAGACTTGCTTATTGCAAACAGCCCCATGGGTGTCAGGATGCACATAGGGGCATTGCCGGAGGTCGTCTGCTGGACTGGTGGACCTTGATCTGATCCAACTGCGACGTCTACACTAGTGACTAAGTAGGGCCAGGGCACAGGGTCAAGCGTTGCTCACACTGTTAAATTTTTAGTGTGGTCCTTGGTATGGTTTTGGCCGAGGCTAACGAATGATCTCCCAGACCTTGTCTGGGCACAGTCCTGAGCTTAACGCTCCTGATGGGCAGTTTGACTATAAGGTCCCTGTTTTTGGAGAGCAGAAGAGTTTATCCTGGTGGCTGGGTGCTGCCAGTTGGACTCGGGGCCAGGGAACACAACCAGTATGGCTGTTACTCGGTTGTCCTTCCCTAGTAGTTGCTGTCAAGAAGCATTACTGAGCTGTACTCCAGTCCTTTGACTTGTCACAGATTTTTAATGCAAAAAAAGGCATATATTTCCTAGTGGCTTAATGCTTCATAGCTAATTTTCCCCAGAATACAAAGAGGTACATTAGCTGGTCCTAAAGACCTCTTGTTCTTTAATTCGTCTTTTTTTCCCAGCATCTCGTTTTCTGCTCTCACGTGTCTTCTTTAGGTAAGCAAGGGTTGCCAGCACTCAGAGAGAGGTACTAGAAAATGCTCGGTAGTCGGGATTTTCCCAAAGCAGAGCCCCAGGCAACACAGCCAGCGTGTATAAGCTGTGGCTGGGACATAGCCCAGGGCACTTGCCTTCTCTTTCTTGGGGACTGTTGATGTGGTTCACATTCAAAAAGGTCTCTTATGTACCGGGGCTAGTCATTACGGGCATACGCTCTGAACTGACGCCTGCCTCTCTCCATCCACCATATGGAATGAGGCTTAGCCTTGGATGCTCTGGTGCCTAAAAAGGACAGTAGCAGCGCCCACACTGAGAAACCAGCTCCTCAGTTCCTAGGTCCAGGAGGACAAGCCAGCTCTGGCTGTATCCTAAATCCGTACCCAGGAAAGACCAATGTACGCACCAGCCTCTCCTCTGTGCAAAGGACACCCACGCCACAGTGTGCCCCGTGGTAGGAGAGGACAAGGACCATACCACAGCAAGCTCCATCAGGTAGCACCAGCAAGGACACCCTACCCGTGCTCTCACCGCTGGCTCCTCCTGTGACTCCTGGGCTAGCTCCTCGCTCTTTACGTGCCTCCCAGTCAACTGCTGGCAAGCGACATCCTTTGGGGCTAGCGCCAGCTCTAACCTGGCTACCCAACTCTTCTGCACGGCAGACTCAAAAGCCACCGATGGGGAAGGAGCTACTCAATCCTGCAGGTCTTTCATGACCCACCCTGAAAGGCAGGGGCTGTGCAGCCTTAATGGAGATATTACACATATTTGTCTTTTGTCGACACTTTAGTTTTTGTTAATTTTGGGTAAACAAGCTTCCTCTAGCAGAATAAGCTGTCTTTTGCATTATGCTGACTTTTTGCTGGAATAATATGAAAAGCACATGGGGTTTTGCTGACGCTGTTATTCCAGCAAAATGTTTAAGCATGGGCCTAGCCTAATTCTTTGACAATATTCCCAGATTTATTACATGCAATGAGCAAGCACAGAACAAGTATTTCAGTGACAATCTCTGGGTTGGAAACAGACACAAAGAAATAATTTCTCTTCTCTGCAACATCCTAATTGCTCCTTTTAGTCTCTGATGGGCTACAAGATTACCTGTTTCCTCTGAGGTTTCCTTACTGTGCCTCGCACATTAAAAAAATTCCTATTTGTTCTAATGCTCTTTCCTGTTGGCACTTTGAATTGTCCCTTAGGTTTCTCAATATCCAGGTTATACTAGACCTTCCAAGGTTTAAAGCCTACAATTTCAAAAGGTGTTAAGTGATTTTTAAGAATGCCTTTCTTACAATATGCATCTGTGAATGTTTTATAGGACTTTTCTGTCGTGCTACCAATTTTTTAGTACTATTGAGTTGTATATTTTAGTAAAGACTAAAATAGCTGAAAGACAGTCCACTTACAAATGAAAATCAACTGCAATTTTAATGTTACATAATACCCCTTTATGGGAAAAATCTCGTAGAACTGGGTAAGGAAAGAAAGCAGTGGGAGTCGATAGAAATTTAACTCAGTTTTATGGAAGTTATTTTAAAACGCTGTAGAGTTAAACAGAGAATAATTTAATTTTTACAGAGTTTTTAATAACCTCTAAAATTCTCTTGCATTGATCTAATATAATCTAAGAGTTCAACAGAAAGGTATAATTTCCTGCTAAATTCTATAGGATCGTACTGTAGGTTTGTATCCTAAAAATAATTTTACGCCCAAGAGAGCATCTTCTCTGAGCAGGAGGCTGCCTCCCCCCAGCTGCATCTCTCTGTAAGATGCTTTAGCTTCAGATCCTTTTGCTTGCATTTTATTTCTAATATTTTATCTCTACCATGTTGGGGAGGAAAAGAAGAAAGAAGAGGTCGCCTATTTCTTTTTCAGTAACAGCTTAATAAACTGAACATCTTTCTCCGTTTGTCCGAATTTCTGTTTTTGGAAGCTCCATATCATGTCATAAATGCTACTTGTTTGAACAAACAGAGATTTATTTACGGTGCTGAAAGGACTTTTTGTGCTCCCTGCCTCATTTGCAACATTATTACCGATTGATTTCTGCTGTACCTATTATTGACTTGCCAGCAATATTCCAAAGTAAGGTTGGGTCTATGTCAGAAAAATTTGTTGCCTTACACTGAGCCTTTTTCAGCACCGTTTGCTCAATATTGTTCCTCTACCCAGCTACTGCTCCAATAAACCAAAACAGCTAGCTGTTGTCTGAAATGAAGAATAATTGGAAACACCATGCCTGCTTCTTTCAGCACAAGTAACAATTCAGCCATTTAGGGCTCCTCTAACACTCCTGAATGCTGAACTACTAAAATCTTGGCTCCAATTAGATAGTAATATTAAGACTTACAAGCTCCTGGCAGCATCTACCTCTGTGCTGCACAAAGGTGGGGTGGCCAGGCTAAAATAACACGTGGGATCTGAATTACCGCATGCAAAAAGCCAATGGGCAGTGTTGCAGCATCTTACCTGAGTCCTTCCTAGCCATGGATTTGCTTGGCAAGTGGCAATTAATGAAGCCTCAAGAATGTTCTCTGGGAAATATTTGCAGTGAGTCCATCTGCGAGCTCTCCAGGGTTGCCTTTTGTTCACTGTGTTCATGCAGACCCCTCACGATGGCCTCCAGGCTCGCAGGGTGAGCTCCGGGATGCTGTTCCAACACGAGCGGAGGATAAGGAATAACACCCGCGTTTCACCTGGGGTGCTGAAGCTCTCAGAGGGTCGGATGTGGGACCCCGGAGGACACGCAGGATGCCAGAGGTAAGGCTGGGACAGATCCCACCAGGGCTGGATTGCATCCTCCAGCTCCAAATACTTGAGTCCATACCCCCAGAGAGAAGATTTCAGGACCTCACTAGGTGATTATGCCCAGCTAGCTATAAACCCAAGCAAGGAAATCCTCTGCCTTAGATATGAAAGGGGTTGTAGACCCAGCACAAAGGGCACTAGTGTTGTCTCCTTCCCCAGCAGCTGGCTGTGACTCATCCCTCGGTTTCCCCTCCTAACCATGACTCGTATTTGCAGGGTGATGCACCTGTGATGCCACTTTCTTCTTGGCTTTGACCACCCAGCCCGGTGCTCATGACACATCTGATGGCAAAAGCCTTTCCCCCTCTCCTGCCTCTTTGAACTTCAAGCTCTGTCCCGTGGTCTCTGTATCGCAGGGACATTGCATCAGCAGTTCTCTTCTGCTTAGGAAAAGTTACTTCTGGCTTTAAACACAAATGTCTCCTGCCTTTTGATGAAGACATGGGCATGACATTCTGTTCGGATGATGGTTCTCCCTTGCTTTTCCGGTTGAGAGGGTGCAGGACACCCCCATCATCCTTTGATTTGAGGGGATTTTCAGCCACCTTGAGTTTCAATGGGGAACCATCTGGAAGTGTTTTTTTCAGACACAGTTCAGCTCAGCCCACTGGCAGTAAAGATCTGCGAAGCTTTCCCAGAGAAAACCCCTCCATCACAGTCTGAGTCCTGGTTTTGTTGCTTCTTCAAGGATATAAACCCAGGTTCCAGGAGGAACATTGAGCAACAGTGACTTGCATGGTGAAAGGGTCTAAAAAAACCCATGCCCAGAGTTTATACTTTGCTTTTGGACCAGAAAACGCAGAGCGGTGGAACCCATGAGTTGCCCAGAGGGCTAGCTGGTGGGCAGATGGGCCCCCAGGTGAGAATGGCACAAGGTTGGCACCCCTTCTAGCCCAGGCATCCCCACTGGGCTAGACTACACCTGAGCCACAGGCAGGATAGAGGAAATGCCAGAGCCTCCAGGAAAAGCCACCGCTGATTTCAGTATTGATATTTGTTGGCCTCAGAAGGTGTGTGGATACTGTAATGACAGATGAAGCACGAGGATGGAGAGAGGGATACAGGAAACCATCACCAAACTTCACATCTGATAGCACAGCACAGATTGGGAGCATGAATCTGCTTCTAGCCTTTGTAGCATGGGCAGATATTCAGGCAATGAAGACAATAACGAGATTATTTTGACTCTTTGAACAGACGGTTCCCATGCATCATGCAAATATGGGTGAGTTAAACTGCCCAACAGCCCTATGAGCAAAACAGGTGTTCCTGTGCCCTTCTTGTGCATAACATAGAAGGAGAAGATGGAGACGGACACCCAACCCAGCAGAGCCAGCAGGGATTCTCAGGGGAGATGTCCTAGCTCTGCCGAAATGGATGGAAATCCTGCCACCGGCTTTACTGGGATTTCAGCCCAGACTTTTAGATGCTTTCAGCAGACTTCTCTTTCTAGCTCTGCGTGAGATAGAGACGCTGTAAGAAGCATCAGATTGCATCATTGTTTGGGCATCACATGTGAAAAGCCTTGTGCAATGCGTCTGGGCTACTGGAGTCATTTCTGCCATCTCATGTGGCACATCTTTTACTTTGTTTTAAAAGTATAACTGCCTGGCACGAAGGCATTTTGTATTATATCATATCATATTAGATTAGATTGTATTAGTCCCTGGAAGTCCAAAGTGGTACCAGGAGAGCAGTAGGGCCCAGCTGGAAAATGCGCTACAGCACATAAAACACTACCCTTCAAGTGTGAAAGGTTACAATGAAGTATCCACCTATCTCTTAATTATTTAAACTGGTTAATTATGGGATTAGGCCTCCGCCCTCCACCGTGCTGGGTGGTGCCTCCAATGAGACAACACACAACCTGCCTGTACAGGGCAGGGAGAAAATCCCCTTACCTTCCTCATGGAGGCTGCAGAGAAATTGCACCTGGGTGGCCACGTATCCAAAGCATGCCTGAAAAAATGAGCAGGTCCAGCTGAGAAGATTTGGAAGAACGAGACCTTCTGCAGTCCATGGCCAGCACATTTCTTTCCTACCTCACCTGTAAGATGCAGTTGTTATATCTAGTGCTGCTTCCTGGGCATCACTCTACTGCTCGGGATATGGCACCAGATTCCATAGAAAGGGAAACTGAGGCATGCGCAGGGGGGCAGCATACGGATTGCTGCCACCCAACACGTTGGACATAGCAAGAATAGAGCACGTTCCCTCCACTTGGCCATGACACCTCATGCCACCTCCCTCCCCTACCCCTGCTCCATTTATACACAGCACTTCCCAAAGCACCTGCCTTCTCCTTTCAGGTCTCCTTTCCCAGTTGTGAGGAGGCTAAACCCCACTCTGTAAGATGGACCTGGTGATGCCACCATCTTCTGAGCTAGCCAGTTCTTCACGCAGTGGGAGAGTTCCGGGTGGAAGGTGCTTCTTGAGGCAGATCACTTTGAAAAGCATCCTCCCTCAGCCTGTGCTTAGACTGGAGGTGGCACGGCTCATCCCTTGCTGAGCTGAGCAGTCATGAGGAGTCACCTGGCTGGCAACGAGACAGGGGCTGGCAGCACCAGTTGGGCTGCAAACCCCAAAGTTCGCAGCCGGCATGGTCGGCATCCTTCATCCCAACCACAGCAGCGCAACACATTGCCAAACAGCTGCCGGCGTTGAAAAGTCTGCAGCAGCCGCTGGCAAAAGCAGCCGGTGGGATTACAGCTGAAGTCATAGGAGCCAGAGCCGGTGCAAGGAAAATGTCCAAACCCTGAAATCACTGAGCAGTCACTAGATGCACAAGAGCAATGGGTCAGGGTGGCAGATGGAGTCATGCACACGAGGTGCATCCCTTCGTGAGTCAGGTCCTTGTCAGAGGCATGTGACTAGGAGCAAGAAAATGCTAAAAAGCCCAAAGTACTGGAGCAAATCCCAAAAATGAGTGGCGCACAGTTGGCTCGGAGGAGGCACTGCTGGCTCCGTGCGGCTCGTTCTGCTGGCGCAGAGCTCCCCTTTGAGGGGAGACCGGCTTGGCAAGCACCCCGGCCCGGGGAGGCAGGCGGGGAGTTCAAAGTCGGAGTCATGCGTGGTGCATGAGATCATCTGGTTGGACCTTTCTGAAATGACGAGCCGATGCATTTCTCTGGTTCACCTGGCATGGGGGCCTACAGGCATGCCCAGCAGAAGCACGTGCTCCAGCCCAGAAAAGCATTATGCAGGAAAGGAGCCACCATTTCCTTCGCCACTTGTTCCAGTGGTAGATCAGGTTTCCCACTACAGTCTTGAAGCTTTTCTCTGATTTGAGCTTGTCTGGCTTCCACTTTGAGTCATCAGTTCTTGCTATGACTGTTTGCATGTTTAAATAGCCCATGAGAGCCGAGTATCCCACATCCTGTGAAAGTACACATGAAGAGTAATCTTCTGCCTAGCTTCTGACCAGCTAAAAAGCCAGAGCTTTCTGCACCTCTCCCTCCAAACTTTGCCTCCAGCCCCTGAGCAACACTGATCATAGAATCGTAGAATCATTTAGGTTGGAAAAGACCTTTAATATCATTGAATCCAACTGTAAACCTAACACTGCCAAGTCCACCACCATGTCCCTAAGTGTCACATCTACATGTCTTTTAAATACCTCCATGGATGGTGACTCCACCACTTCCCTGGGCAGCCTGTGCCAGTGCTGGCCAACCCTTCTAGTGAAAAAATTTCCCCTAATATCCAATCTAAACCTCCCCTGGTGCAACTTGAGGCCATTCCCTCTTGTCCTATCGCTTGTTACTTGGGAGAAGAGACCAACCCCCACCTCACTACAACCTGCTTTGAGTAGTTGTAGAAAGCGATAAGGTCTCCCCTCAACCTCCTCTTCTCCAGGCTAAACACCCCCAGCTCCCTCAGCTGCTCCTCACAGGACTTGTGCTCCAGACCCTTCCCCAGCTTCATTGCTCTTCTCTGGACGCGATGTTTCTCTTCTGTTCCTTTTACCCTTTTTGCAACACCCTTTCACAACCACGAGCTGGGCAGAGCTCCCCACCATGTGTAGAGAAGAGGACCTGCTTCTTACAGAAGGTTTGCATTAACCATTTTAACCAGTCTCACACTGGGAGGTTATATTGAGTTCCTTGTCTCCTAAATTATTTCCACAGTTAATCTTTTCAAAGTGTAATCCTTCAGTAGACAGGGATGACCTGCCGTCCTTCTCCCTAGGTGGAAAACTTTCCATTGGCAAGTGTTTGAATGAGCACAGTTTGCATGGGGAGCCTGAGTCAAACTATTCATCCACCCATGTGTCATCTGAAAGTGGCACATCACCGGCAGTGACTTTGTATTTACCGTCAGACCTTCTTCTGATCCCTGTGACACCTCACCTTCAACATTGCATTTGGTGCTAATTCCCAGCTGAGGCTGGTCTTTGAGGTCTGCCAGGCAGCCAGTTTTTAAGCCATTTTACAAAGGGTTCTTTGATGATTTAGAGTGCCAGTCTTTTAATGGAAACGTATCACCAACAAGTTAAGTATGGAGTATGGGGTATGAGGACAAAAGTCTGAGCATATTGTACAGTCGTAACTGCCTCTATCAAAAAAATCTGTAATCTCGTTCAAGAATGATAAGCCAGGCTCATTTGAAAATACTGTTTTTCTATCAAAACCAACTTGACTGATGTTGATTATATTCTTGTCATTTAATTCCATATGGATTGAATGGTATGTAGCGCTTCCAGTGTTTTGCATGGGATCTGTTGTCATGCCTATAGTTACTTGCGCTGTCCTGCTCGCCTGTTCATCAATGCATTATCCTTCTCCTGGCCTTCAGGAGCTCCTCCATATGCTAAAGCTTGCAGGAAAATTAACACGAACAGTCCAGAGGCCTGTGGAGATGGCTCTCAAGGACCCCTTGATGCAAATTTCCTAGCTGACTGATCTAAAAATATTTGTCTGTAGTAGATACCCAATATCCTCTTTGGTTTTGGTTCTACCAACAGATGAGATTCGTCTCACCTAATTTTAGCTGCCAAAAAGTCAGGTGTTCGGTGTGAGCCAAGTGTCTAGCCTCCCCCTCTCTAGTCAATGGAGGGAAGCACTTTTAGAAAGCGACTCATCCCACCCATCTCTGGAGCGACTGAATCACCCTCCAGAAGAGCTGTCTCTCTCCATCAGCTGCTTAGAAAGGCAAAATAGCTAGCTGTATCAGACACTAGCGCTTGATAGACCTCTTCCCTTTTAGTAATGATTTAACATCTCCATTGCAAGGACCCCTTTTGCTCCTCATATACCTTAAATGCATCTCCTTATCTTGCTTATCCTCTTCAGACCGACCACCACCATGTTGCCTCTCACAGCTAGTTTCCCTAATTATTTGCTCTGACACCTTCTACCTGGTATCTGTATCCCCTCATTGCCCTGCTTTTTGTTCATTATGTACCGCTTTCTATTTCTTCTTGCTGCTTTCATCTTGCTGTTCACCCAAGATGAGCACCACGCTGAACACCGTAGGTTTTTTGGACATTCCCAAAAACCTCTTCTTCACAACCTTCCCATTTCCATCCAAGGGGGGCTCATCTCAATGTTTTATCCCATTTCTCTCCACAGCTTTGGGAAACCTACTGTGCTACCAGCTGCTGCATCTTTCTTTGAGTCTGTTCTCTCTTAGCTCATACCAAATGCTGTCACAGGTGATGTTCACAAGTCTGTGAACAGCCACCAGCTTCCAGTCCAGTGATAAATATAATCTTAGCTGTCATAATGAGGTTTGAACCAGTTGGCTCATATTTGGTGCAAGACCATTTGTGTCAGAAATGATCTCCTTTAATTTTTAGAAGGCTTGCGGATGTTTTTTCTGCTGGCTGCCTGAAACTTGTCACATACCTGACTCACGCTGACGTTCCCCTAAACAACAGCTGTATTTTCTGGAACGTATTATGAAGGTGGACTCACAGAAAAGCTCATTTTACTCTGTTCTGTAACTCCGTGACCCATGTTGATTCTCAGATGCTACAAATACTTGCTCTTGGGATTGATTACAATCAGCCTGACTTGTTTTTAAACTGAGGGGATATAGAAGGTATATGGGCCAACATGCCTCAAAACCAAGCCTCTAATCATGTTTTACCAATAACTCACGAAGAAACATTGAGACAAACCACTTTTTCTCTCTCTGCCTCCCTGTTGCTACAAGGGAAACAAGATCAAATGCTTTGCAAAAAGTTTTGAATTTCTTGGATGCAAGAAGTTGCAAAAGTGCAGACTTACTGCTGCAGACTCATGCTCATAAGAGGTGTTTTCAGCTTGGAGAACATTCAGATCTAGTTCCCCCTTTAAATAAACTGACTCACATGATTACCTCTGTAATGAGCTGGGACCCACAAAAACACACTCTAACTACCAGAGTTCAGAAGAAGTATTAGTGCAAAAGAGCTCCGATAAATGCCCCAGAGCCAGATTTACAAATACAGATAAGACATGGCCTGTAAAATATCAGACATCAAGTCTAAATCTGAATTCTCCTAGGACTCATACGTATTCATTTCTCCTCCCTCTCTCCCCTTCCTCCTTTCCCGCTGCTTTTGCCAAAGTAGATGAGCTGGCTACCGTTAATGGCATCATCCTGAACATTCTCGTGTTGCAGCACCAAGACTTGTTAAAGAAAATCACCGTGTAACGGCATTACTTTGCACTTTTATCCAGTACCTTTCAGCTGGAGACTCCAACACCGTCCACAAGCACAAACTGATTAAGCCCCACAATGCGCTGCCTGGCAGGAGCTATCACCCACCTTTGCCAACCACCGTGCAGAGGTTCAGTCTGCTTTGCACACCCCATACTGCAAACCCACGGTGGAGTCAGGAGATGAAAGCAGGGACTGGTTCTCCTGCCTTTCTGACTCCCTCCATGCACAACCTGGCTAGAAGTAGACAGGAGAGGGTTTTTTTTGCAGTTCAGGGGTACTGGTGGGGGGCAGCTCCAAAGTGGGGGGAGCGGTATGATTCCTCCCTGCTTTGGCATATTCCCTCCTCCCCTCTCCTCTCAGCCTAGTGCACTGGGAGAATAAAAAATGATGCTCCATCAGCAGAGAGGAGCTTTCTCCATGTGCATCTCGGTGGTGGGAAGTCAGTTGTGCAAGGGGTTGAGGGCTGGACAGCTCCAGTGAAGGCAAAGGTGCCCGGGCTCCCGTGGGTCCCACCTCCGTACGCCAAGCCTACCGGGATGGGGGAGAACAACCCCCCACGTCCTGACCCCCGAGCTCCCGCTCTGGCCACCGGGCTCCTTCCATTCCACCAAGCACCGGAGGAAATGCTCATACCTCGTGCAGGAAACGGTGCAGCTGAGCAAATCCTCCCTGTCCCTCCCTTAAATTATTTAATGTCCTACAGGAGCAGATGACCCCTGCTAAGCAGACTGTCAGGAGAGCAGCAGCCTTTGATGCAGTAATTGGAAATTTCCATTCTTTGCTTGCAGCCTTGAAAAACAGAAGAGTCTAATATACTGGGAAATCTCCATGCTGAGCTAGGAAATTTCCATGATGGAAATTTTTAATATATTCTCTGGCTTTAAACTATTCAGGTTGATGAAGCTTGGGGTTTTTATTTTGTGTTTCGCATTGTGTTCGGGGGTTGTGGTTTGGTTTGTTTCTGTTTGTTTGTTTGCTTTGCAATTTGCTTAAAAGAATCAAGGAATGACTGTGGGAAGGATTGGAATATCAGCCAGACCAAAGGAAAGTAATGCATTTGCAGGAGAAACACGTGCGGGACTAGCAAGGCACCTGTAACACTCCTGGCCGAGTCAGAGATAATGGGAACCTGTATTTTAACGAGACGATAGCTGCCAGCGATGTGGCAGAGGACAGCGATGACTCCGCAAGAAGCTCTGCAGCACAGCTTTGAAAGGTTGGAGCTTTTGATGCTCTTTCCATAAAAAGCCCAGGAGCCCAGAGGGTGAATATGCCTTTGCCCATTCAAATACTTTGCAGACCACACAAAAAAAAGCAGGTAAATAGTGGAGAAACAGCTCTTAAGAGGTACCTGTGTGAGCCTTTGGTCTAAATACCTGGCAGTTCTTTCTGGCGCTTTGAACAGAGAGTTCTCAGGGACAGAAAATATAGGAGAGAATTGTCAGCTGTGCTGTAAAAATTATGATGAGGAGCTTGTAGGAACGAGGGTGGGAGGACAGCAAAGGAAACACATTGGAAGCAGAGCTACCGCCTTTCCTGAATGTAATACTGAGACTCTGCACAGGCTCTCGGTTGGCTTCTGCAAACCTGTCCCAGGCTGCAGCCTCTGAGGCTCTGCCAGAATTAGACCCAGCTCCCCGCACGTGCCTCATCCTGTCACATACAGATGGTGGGTCTGCTTCTGCCGACGTCTGGCATCAAAATGCAACGTGGCTTTGACATTTCAATATAACAACGTGAAAACAAAACCCTACCAAAACCTAAGATCCCTTGGCATGCAAAGCTCCCTCCATGCAGCGGGACAAACCAGCAGAAGTGGTTGGTCCTATCACCCACTGGACCATTTATTTACATAAGCAGAAATTAGGGACTCCTGGAGACAGAGCCATTGCAACTTCATGTTGTTAGCCAGCTCCTTGCAAGTGACAGGGATGGGGAGGAAGGGAGACAGCCTGACCCACACCAGGGGCTCTGTCTTTGGTCCAGAGTTTGCTTGGGGGTGGGGGGGGGTCCATGCACAACCACAAGAACCTCCACAAAGCCAGCCTAACCCAAAGGCAATGGGAGCTTCTTGGCTGGCTTGTTTCTAATGCCCCAAAAGGTGGTTTCTCCCTTTGGCCACGTGCCCCCAAGTGCATTCAAGATGTCCCAGACAGTTCCCAGTGTGCAGGAGCTCAAAGGAGACACTGAACCGGGATGAATGGGCAGGGGACCAGTCTGTTCTTCATGTCCAAACACACAAAAACAAGAAGCAAACTCGTGGCACAGCAGGAAACTTCACCTCTCTTCTAGCTGGAACAGCACGTTGCACCAGAATATCAGACCTCATTTAACTGTGCTCCTACAGGGCTGTTTAAGCTAGGAGAAGATACCGGTCAGGTGGCAGTAGGTAGGAAGAGGTAAGACCTCAGAAGGTCCCGAGAAGGACTAGTCCTTTTACCTTCGTGTCAACTCGTGAGGGTATCCTGAAGATCCCCTTTGCTTATTCATCACTCAAGCCCTAAATACAAATGAACCAAGACACCAACCCAAGTTATCTCTAGTGGGAAAAGAGCTAAACTGTTGAGCATCTGCCTGGGACATGTTGACTATAGATGACAAAATCAGAACTAAATCCTGCTCTGCATTTGCAATTAATGCAGAGAAGTACGTACCCCTAGGGCACAATTCATCTTCCCTTAAAGCAGACATCACACTCAACCATAAGTAAAATTACTGAGCTCACAGTCTGGCTCTACAGCACAAGTGGGTGGATCCAAGCCTCACAGACTACAGAAGTGGGTGACTTTGGCTAGACAGATGGCTTTGTCACTGAAATCTCGTATTCATTTATCTGTCCTTAAATCTGAGTCCATCTGCTGTCTCCTGTGTTGAACGCAGAAAGTAAAAGCCACCGTTGGGGTAAGGTCAGTGCTTTTGCTCTGGGTTTGTACAGCTCCTTGCACAGCCGAGTCCTGGTCCGTACGTACGGTCCCAAGGTACAGGAAGAATATGAACAATGTGCTGCTTCCCTCTGGGTTTGATTGTTCATCCGAGATAGGGACCTTACAAAAAAAAAAACAACCCAACATAAAAACTCTGCTGGGCTTCCGCTGTCCTTCGCTAATGATAGTGTCTTTTTATATTTTCAAGGATTTCTTTATTATTTCCTCTTCGCCGCTGCTGCCAAAGAGTCACTCGAGTCATTTCCTCCACCCTGGACGTGAACCAAGCTCAGGATCAGGTCTCCAAAATCAGGACCATGTCTTTGAGTGGGAGATGGGTCAGAGCCCAGAACCTGGTGTCCTGGAGCCCGGCACGTGGCTCAACCGCCACTCCAGGATCGGGGCACTCGGGGTGTGATTTCATGCTGCTGCTCACGGGGTTTCTCCACTTTGCAAACTCAGCTTGACCTTACGGTTCAATCCACCACTGCCTGGCTGAACCCAAGCCAGGTTTCCTACGAAACGGGGCTCACACCTGAACTTTTTGGGCTCGGGGCATCGTTCAGCCCAAGCAGGAGTACTCCCCCAGGCTGGCTAATTGCTACCTCTCGCACACTGCAGATGGAGAGGGCAGAGGGAGGGCGGATCGCTGCTGTACGTGATGGCATAGCAAGTAGTCTGACTTTTGGACCTCTTCCTCAGTGGTTTTATTCCTGAAAATGATTTATTAGGACAGCCTGTTTGATATAATATGCCATGGAAGTGCTCCGTGGGTCACAAAAGTAAAAGGTGATGAAGGACCTTCAGCAAATACTGCCAACAGTATTCTGCCCGTATTTCCTTCCATGTTCCAAGAGATTTGCTAGATTTGTGTTTGGGTGGGTGGGGTTTTTTTAGCTCATTAAGAGTTTTACTGCTCTAGGTCAAGTTTTACTGGCATATAGAAACTGTATGTCAAATTTACAACCAGAATATTCACAGCTGAGGGATTTACATCGAGGCTGAAGCTGTTTAAATAATCAGTCAGTCAAGGAGCAGCCATACTTTCTGGCCAGCCAAAATGAACTCATCCAAATGGGATCAGCTCCAGAGCGGTGCCGGCGCCTGGTCCTCGCAGAGTTAAACAGTTGAACTCAGCAATTGTGAATGCTGAACACCGTCAGAAATTGTGATTTCTCCATGCATATTTCATGAGCATAATAAGGAGCCACATTTGTTAAAGAAGCCGGTGCTTATGAATGATGCACTTTATCGCTCCGCTCTGGTTACCTTAGCACTTCTCCCAGCCACTGGAAGATTACCCACATTATACATTCGACAGGATTTGTTCCAGCCATTTTCCAAAGTGAATTTTCACTGTTCCCTGTTAGCTTGGCTTCCCAAGGAAGCAAGGCTTATGCGTTCGAGCGCCTTCCGTTTGGGTTCATGCTTACGTGCCTGCCTCTCTGACGCCTCTTGCAGCTGGTGAACCTGTTGGGCATCTTCTGCTGAGTTTGATAGAGAGATGGAGAACTCAGAAGTGTAACATTTCTGTGAGTTTAATGAAAGCAAGCAAGCGGGCAAAGAGGAGCAGCAAGGTTGAGAAAGATTGCAGACTGACCGCAACTCCCCTGGGAATCCAGGTAGAAATGAAGTCTTGTAAGACCTTCACCTGCAAGTAAGGTGAGCCTCAGCCTCCACCCTACGAGGCACCAGAGAATCCACACACAACTTGCATCCTTATCGGGCACCTTATTTTTTTGCTATCAGTACTACTTGGGTTTTTTATTTAGAAGCTGTTATTTTAAAGGAATAGGTACCTTGTAGTGCAGCATCAGAAGGAAAACACAATGAGAGACACCATTACCAGGTGGAGCTGAGCAGAAAGCACTGCCTCCTGTTGTGATGCTGTGCAGTACTGAGCGACAGGGAAGGAAAATATTAAACAGAAACAGGCTGTGATGTTGGCTCATGGCCTGAGCACAGGCCTGAGAGTTTGGAAATCCCAGGATCGAATCATGTCCCTGATAACAACTCCTTTTATTGCCTACAAGCACTTGGGTTTTTGGCTACCTTAGCTAAAAGAAGTGGGGATAATAGAGCCTGTCTCACAGGATCATTACTGTCCAGCAATATATAATCACTCGATGTGCTCAGAGGATGAAATGTGCCCCGCAGTGAAATAAAAGGCACCAGCCATCACTCCTGTAGGCATTCAAAGCTTCTCCCTACCTTTGACAGCTGCCATGCTATGGCAGAGATTGTTCTGCTCAGCCCCAGCCTCAGAATCCAAATTTAGATCGTGTCCTATGACAGGAATCATTTACATGACAAAATCTGCCTTTCTCCAGATTCCTCTAATTAAGTCCTGCCTCCCTCGCAGGCGAAGCAGTTATTATGCTGGTGGAGCGTTGCAGGAAACCTGCTGTGGGAAAAGCGGCGTGTCCGTCTGTGGGATGCTCTCCTGAGCCCATCAGGATGTATTTGGGTGCTGGACGTCTCAGGGCCAGCCCAGACAGCCAGGAAGGGGGTGAGGGCTCCTCGTCCTTCTGCGCTGGCTGCAGTCCCACCGTTGAGCTGCTGGTGTGACTGGACCTCAGCAGCCAGTGGGAAGCACTACCCCTGGGACAATTTTTAGGGTGGATGTGGATGATGTTGTAAAGCGGATGGTTGTGGGTGGCTGAATGAGAATGGATGTTGGTGAATTTTTGGCATCTCCTTGGTCTCCGCTAAGCATCTGGGGTGGAAAGACCCACCGTGCTCAGCAGCAATTGCCATCCTCCAGTGGACATGCTGAGCCGCTAACGTGCCTGGCAGTTCGGGAATCAAAGCTATGTGATCTCACAAATGTGTCCCTTGCTGATGATTTTAGGAAATTCCACGTATCCTTTAACCTGTTCCAGGAAAAAAAAACCTCCTTACATATTCATTCTGGGGTCATTCAGGATGTCTCCGAATTACTTGTAGCACAGTATAGTTTCAAAGATTTCCTTCTTGAATAGCTGCTCTCTCTCCTGCTGGGAAGATCTGTACGTATAACTGGCAGAGGAGCTTCTTCCTCCCACGGGAGGGATGTGCGTGGAGCCTTCGTGGTACTCCCCACCTCTGCAGCTCCTGGGAGGATCAGACCTCACTTCAGATCTTCTGTGCTGCAAAGATCCCTCTGCTGAGGCACCCAATGCTTTCCCAGAGCTGACTTGCTGGCTGCTCAGTGTCTACATGGCTTGGACGACATGCTCTGCACGCTGACACGGTTCAGTTATGTGGTAGGGATCAAAGGGTTCAACGTCCCATCAAGACTCAGAGCACAGGGAGAGGGTGGCCACTGTCGTCAGTAAAACACAAAAGGAAGGAAGGGCGGCACTGGGAGCTCCAAGTGCTACAGCTCGTTTGGCTCCAAAAAGTCTCAATGAGATAGGTCAGTATTTGTTATCCGCTGGTGGCACACCGCCATCACTGCTAGGTCTGGGTGTGATTCGATATTGCCCATATTTCTCCAGGCAGGGGCATATAAGCAGCTGGAGCGAGAATGGCAAGGAAGCTCCAGGAACCACAAGACCATTTGCCAGTGAGGCAGTTGGAGATGCTCTTCCTGGGGAGCAGCTCTTCCTCCAGCCTCCACATGCCAGGACAGATCATCTTTCAGATGAGTCACAAACTCCATGCCCCCAAATCCAGCACCAGCTCCAGGAGTGATGCTTCCATGCTCCTCATGGAACGCTCCTCCCCATCATCCATCCAGGTGGTGACCTGAGTCCTTTCCTGTCCTCTTCACCCATCCCTCCATCGACTTCACGCTGAGAGCCATGCACAGTGTTGCAGTGGGGAGAGGACACATGGGACGTGATGGCCACTAGCAACATCTGGGGCATGTTGGGTGGAGACAGGGACTACAGCATGCTTATCCCCCTGATAAATGGGATGTTGGACCCTTGGAGGCTCAGCCACTCTACCCGCTGGTGCGTGAGGGCCCACAGTGTATTTATCTATTGGGAAATGCCCTTGAACCTCCTTCCCATTGCCAGCTGGCAACCAAGCCCCACGCAGCCGCTTGCTCACTCCCCCTCAGTGGGATGGGGGAGAGAATCGGGAGAGTAAAAGTGGCAAAACTCATGGGCTGAGATAAAGACAGTTTAACACGTAAAGCAAAAGCCGCACACGCAAGCAAAGCAAACCAAGGCATTCATTCACTGCTCCCCATGGGCAGGCAGGTGTGCAGCCATCTCCAGGAAAGCAGGGCTCCATCACGCGTAATGGTTGCTTGGGAAGGCAAACCCCATCACTCAAAACATCTCCCCTCTTCCCTTCTTCCCCCAGCTCTATATGCTGAGCATGATGCCACACGGTGTGGGACATCCCTGGGGTCAGTGGGATCAGCTGTCCCAGCCGTGTCCCCTCCTGACTCCTTGTGCACCCCCAGCTACTCGCTGGTGGGGTGGGGTGAGGGGCAGAAAAGGCCTGGACTCCGTGTAAGCCCTGCTCAGCAATAACGAAAGCAAATCCACATTATCAACACTGTTTTNCCCGTTTCCACCAAAGTGATCACAATTCAGGGCCTGTTTGTGTGTTGGATGCCAACCACATAATGCTCTTAATCTTGGTAATTGTAGTTTATTAACGTTCTTGGAAACTGGCAAAATGGCTTTCAGAGGAATAAAAAAAATTCCCAAACTCCAAATTAGTGAGGAAATTCCCTCAGTGGATCATGGCTGAAAACAAACATGTTTTCGTGCTTCCAGAAAATCAGTAAGACTAACAGTGCCATTGTTTGTGTAAGGGGGATTTCCACATTTCAGGGAACAGCTTGGAAGCCGTCGCGGCGGCTGCCCTCGGGAGAGCAGGAGATGCGAACCAGCATCAGGAAAAATCACAGCAGGTTAAAAATCATAGGATTTTATAAAATGACCACAGAGATTTGAGTTGTGGTTTGCATTTTCTTTTTTTCTTTCTGTGCCTGCTTTCTGAACCTTTAGGGGGCATATTTTCCTGCTTTCCTTGTAGCATGAAGGCCACAAATACACCAGTATATTTTTGCCCCTAATAAAAGCTCCTTGTCACGGAGCCATGTGACTCCGGGCACCCTTGTGTCAAAGATGGCATGAAATATCACAAGATTTATAATAAAATTACACAAGTCAGCAACGCTGAATCCTACCATGAGAAACGAGTATACCACCCGGACTAAAAAACAAGCTTGCTTTTTAACAGCTCTGCTGGGGCGCACGTTAGAACAACCCAGTTTTGTTCTGCCTGTGTATTGGAAGGAAATGGGTTAATTTGCAAAGCATCTGCTCTCGCCATCCTTCCCACCTGAGCAAGGAGGGGTCCATGCCGGGGCAGCCCGGTGGGCTGCAGACCATGTCCTCCTCTCCATCCAGCTGTTGCGTTGCAGGATGGGGCCGATTTGCCAGTGGCGTGGGTGGGTGCTGCCTCACCACAGCTGGCTGCTCTGTGGGAGCTGATTTCACCCAAAACGTGATCCCGCCATGGAGGTTTTCACGGTGGGGCAGTGATCTCCAGTGAAGATGCATCTCAGGAGAGTATCTGTCTCCTGCCTGGGGCTAAAGAAGGTTGAGCAGACCGGCAAGACCCTCTGATCCCTCTGGTCTCTTGTCAGGACTTGTGGGATGAATTTTTGCTTTCCCAGTGTCCCCACGTTGCCTCCACACTTGCTACCTAGGATCGCAGCCCCTTTCCAGATGAAGGACCCCAATGGAGACCACCTGTGTGCTGTATCACCCTGGAAGTGCCAGCAGAGAGCACCAGGATGATCCCATTAACTCTGAAATGTCTAAAAGCAAGGATCCTCCACATGCTGCTGTTGGTCTGGGAGACGGGCACCACATCAAATCCAGGCTTGGTCAGGGCAAACTCAACGCTTTCTCCTATTGCTGGCCAATATTTTATTCCTTTTAAATACCACAAGACCAAAAACCATCCAAAGAGAGACTCAGCATTTCTTCAGGTCCTCAGGAGCGGAGGGAGCTCAGGAGGGACTTGCTGCCCTTGCAGGGCTCTGCCCAAGGCAGGGACCAAAGACCAGGTAGGGACAGAGCCATGGGGATGACAGACAGGGAACGAGGGGAGGTGAGAGGGAGAGGGGGCGAGGGAGCCAAAAATCTCTGTCTCATCTTGCTGGCCTTCATCTGTCCATGTGGATGGATGCTGTCACTCTTAACATTGCAGTGAGATATTCCAGCCTCAGCTGATTGCCCTGTCTGATACCATTTGGGAGATTACCATATCCCTTGGCTGGGCTGCCTGCCAGGAAAACATGACTGAGAGGGCGATAAGAAGGGCGCTTTGCAGGGAAGGCGATGGCATCACTGCTGACAGGGATGTTACCTCATCCCCTCTGAGTAAGCACCATGTGGCCACCCTGAAAGTGGAGCAGTGGCTTGGCATGGGGTGACACAGGGGCCCTGGGGAGCGAAGGCAGGGTCACATTAGTCCTGCCACCACGGATGGACCTGTGACAAATATTTGGTGGGATATGGCAGGCGCTTGGGACGTGCTGCTGGGACACTTGCTCTGCCTTGCTCCAGGCTGGGAGTAAGGAGTGTGGTTGTTCTTGGGTTGCCAGCATGAAACCTCTGCCCTACCATGCTCTGTGTGGTGTGTCTGGGTGATGCAAGGTCCTTTTGGGACATGGGGAAGAAGAAATCACTGCTGTTGATACTTACTAATAACAGGCACCTATATTCCCTTAATTTTAATATTTTTTTAAAAAATAATATGAAAAACTCAGCAGATAAACTCAGAAGCTCGCACCCAGGCACGTTTGTGGTGGAGCACCCTAGCCAAGTGAAGATAAGCAAACACAAGGTGGGAAGACCCTGGCTTAAAAATACCCATGCAACCTGCAACGATCTATCTTGTGTGGGTGAGTCCTGATAGCCCTTAATTACGCACTGCTATGCTATTTTTTGCACTGATCTGCTGCCTTGTTCAGTGCTCAGGATGTGCCGTGCTCAGTTAATGAGCAGCTAATCAGTGTTGTTCTTTGGCCGCTTGCTGCCGAACCCCACAGAGGCGGCTGATGGACCTGACAGCCCTGACAGTACGGGGGTAGTCCTGCTCTGTCACCAGGTGGAGGGAGGGCACCTGGTGTGCTTTGAGTCTGCTGGGGGTTCAGCTGCTGTCATCGAAGACGTCTCACCTGAGCGCTGGCCAATGGCCATTTTTGAAAACGATTGCATTCAGGCAGATATTCACAGGAATCCAAAGGACAATCCTACTCCAAAGCTCAAATCCACAGATATTTTCTTAAAAGGAAGAAACATCTCACATTTCCCTACCCCTGTACTTAGAAAAGGCTGAATGATTTTGGCTGAAGGCTAAGCAGAAGTAGTATAAAACAGCGTAAACTTCTGCCCAAGTTTTTAAGAGTTCACAACATTAAAAGCAAGATGATGCATCTTCTATTGGGAATTTTTGGGTGATTTACTAACCCATCTGAAGTTCTTCCTAGAAGTTAAAAACCATACATCTCCATCACTCAATAGCATTAACTGCTCCAAAGGAGAGAGCAGCTTAGCTCAGCTTACTGCCAAACAGAAAGGGGAACACTTCAAAAGATCCAGTTTCCAGATTAGACTCAGGGATGTTTCCCTTGTTCTTCCCCAAAAGCTGTTTTAAACAAACAACCCATCAAAGACACCGGAAAATCATAGCATTCAGGTTTTTTAGGATCTCTGAAGAGTTCAGGAGATGAAAATAACTATAGAAATACCAATAAATCATGACCTCAGCCTGATGAGATGAAGGACAAACGAGGAAATACTGAAATTAGAAATGCCTAAGTACAGAAACACTTTGTGTCTTTCTGTACCCCTTACGATCCCACCAGTGCAGGGTCTCAGTTCAGAGGGCAAGGCTTTTGTCAAGACATTAGCTAAGAAAAAGAAAACTGAATGAAAAGGGCAACTGATGTATTATAGCTTGCCTGAATAAAGCCATTAGATCCTGCCTTGTCATCGATGACTGTAAAACTTGATAATACAAACTGCTGTCTTCATGCACGTCTCAGCACATCGCATGTGGCCCATGAGAGTACTGCTGGGCTCTCTCATTCAACACAACCCCCTTCCTCCCCCATGTGATGTGGAAATATGGAACCAACATCATTGCAATACAGAAGGTGCCCTGGCCAACTTGGGAGATGCCAGTAGAACACCTGCCAATGAAACCATCACAGAATCACAGAACG
>VZTV01114862.1:5192-25665 GCA_013400875.1 Anhinga rufa
CTAAAATGGTTGAAGAGTTTTATGCCTGAATTCAATAACAAACATGAATAAAATTGATTCTTTTTTTTTTCTTTCTTGAAAGAGCAAATAAGAACCCTTAGAGCAAGATTTATTTCAGTGTTTTATGCTGTCGGGCATTTCCTGTAATTTTGACTTGTTTTGAATTAGGGAAAAAATGTACTACAATATCCTAGTCCCCAATTTTCCATTTCACAAAAGTACTAAATGGGTTGTTGCATTCTGAAAGCACTGAAGTGGATTGCAAAAGGTTCCACATTTATTTTGTTTTTAAATAAATTAAATCACTTTAATTGCTAATTATGTGTTGCAGAACTGCTAAGATAACTTTAGTTTGCAGTGTTGTTAAATGTAAAAATAAACTCTAACTTTCAAACACAAAGAGAATTTCCCTTTTCTGGTTCATCTAAGACTGTTTCAGATGAAGAGAATATAGAGGTCTCCTGCTGCCCAGGGGGAGGTGGTGAGTCCTTAAAAATTTTGCCTTGCAGCCTATTTCTCAGTAGCCTTGCTCACCTCTAGCCCAACTTTATTAAGTTGCTCTCCCAAATACGTGCTGAGGAGATTAAGGTCTTAATTCCATCATTTTTACCATGGGGATAAATCCTGATATTTTGCTCCTACCTAGGCAGACCAAACTAAATTTCAGATAAGCATTGCTACAGTCACATGTTTTAAGCTGCAAAGTTGGCTGGCTGCAAAAAGTAGACCTGTTGGCTGGGTGTGTTATTTGAACAGGCTCTTCTACCTACGCCTTTCAGCTTGTACATTTTGTAGTTAACCTTATCCTGGGCCCATTTAGCAGCTACAGAAAGACGGAAGTTCCAGGTTTGAATCCCAGCCTCTGGCAAATACAAGATACGTGTACCATTCCTCGGGGAGGAAGGCTGGGAATTGTCCTAGACCTGGATGGCTGGGTATCACTGGTGAAGTAAGTCAGGAAACATCAGAGTCTGTTGAGATCTTTTCATTAAGTAAGGTTGGTTTATTCCATCTAAATAAACAACATTAATGAAGTTTAAGCCTAATGAATTGCTTCTTACAAAATGTAAAATATCTGGAACAGTCTGTCTAATTGTGTACATTACTGGAAGGTTCTTTTACATTGTTTCATTGCTGCTACTTTTTAAATGAATGGATATCCAACTACTGAAGAGCACCCTATAAAAAGATTGCTAGTAACTCTACTGGTAGCAAGGCGTTCTTCTGGACTTCTTTATGACAGCCACATACTGTTGCAGATGTACATACTTAGCATCATTTTTCTCTTCTCCTCACTTTTTAATTATTTCCTTTCACAGAAAAAGGCAGAACCAGATGTGTTTCATCTGGTTGAGAGTGCTCTTGCCCAGATTTTCTCGCTGCTTACTTCTGTGTTGTTCTTTTGTACAGGTAAAAGAGGAATGCAGGCTCCTGAATGCTCCCCCTGTCCCACCACGGAGTTCAAAGCCATCCTCCACCAGTCCGTCCATCCCTCCTCGTACAGTCAAACCTGCACGACAGCAGACCCGATCTCCTAGCCCTACTCTGTCCTACTACTCTTCAGGACTGCACAACATGTATGTGTTTGAGCTCTGAGAGACCTGTGCTGGCACTTTTTGAAAGCGTTAAATTTAGCAGTATTCTTTTTGAAGGTGTTTGTTTATAAAGGCATGGTACTGTGTCAGCGTTGCTGTCTTTTTGTGAAATGGGCTAACCTGTCAAGTTATTTGTAAAAATTTAAGAGGAAGCAAAGTTCCAGCAGAAACTATGTTTTACTAGACAGGACATAGCAACTTATATTAAATACCTGCACATATTACTATAGGGAATCTCATCGTAAGGTGGCACAGGCTGTCTAAATGGAAACTCCTGTACAGTTCTGTATCATTTTTGAAAGGCTTGAATCTTCAAAACAAAACGTCTCAAAGCTAGTTTTTGGGTGGGGTTTCAGGGCCACATGCATGCAGTGCAGCCAGCTCTAATAAGTTAGGGGACAAAAGGGGTGTGGTAATCCAGAAAAGTGTTGCACCAACTATATGGGAACCTACAGGGTGGGCGTGATGGAGAACAGAGAGGCCAGCAGGCACCACTGAGTGCAAAGTGAGGTGTAGCAGAAGGTTGCCAGACAGTTTCCAGCCCAAAAACTAGCCCACAAACTGGAAAATCCACTCAGGCCAGTCGAAAGTTGACAGTAGATTTTGAATTATGTGTCTGCATACCTTTTCCTAGCAATGCAGAGTTCTTCCTTTGGCTTTAGAAAGTGTATACACTTTTTGAAGTCTCACCTCCTTTTTGACTTGAATGTCATGTTGCCATTACTTTTGGTATCTAGTCAATGGCAAGACACTACCTGTCCGGATATTACAAATTGATCTGAGACGCCACTGAAGTAATTTCAGCCTAGATGCAATTGGTATAACTTACTCTGGAATTGCCTTTCTAAGCCATACTGCACATTTACAGCTTAGTGTTGTGTATCTGGCAATGATCACTCTAGATCAAGGCTGCTCGTTTGTTTTTATGAAAGCCTGTTGGGTAGTTCTGTCAAGGTCTACTCCACAGGAGGCACAAGACCTCCCAGCATTTGAGGCCTACCAAATGCTGCTTTCTCTCTGCCTCCCAATAAACCAGGAAAAGAGTGAGAAGTGAAGTTTGTCAGGAATGCAGGTGGTATCATTTGCCTTGAACTTCACAATATTTGCATGAAATTAATCTCCAGCTTAGGTCTAGACCAGATAGCTCCATCTTGGTAGAATTGACCTAGTGCTGCAGAGGAAGCTGCTAGAAAATTGGCAATGTGTGGTGTAACCAGATTGCTGGTAAAGTTGCTTTTCAAGTCTTGCCATTTTTATCAATGATCTTACCTTCTGGATCGTGAAGGATTGCAGCCAATATTTTAAGCACAAACAAAACCACTATGATTTGTCCTTATCTGCCTATGAAAATGCCTGACATCTGATTTCAGCTGTATTTAATGTTTCTCTTGCCTCCTTTGGCACTGAATCCCAGTGAGTTAGTTCTGGTGGAGGACGAATAAGGAAGCACTTTAAAAATACTACTTTATCAGTTTCAGTAATTACATTAATCTTTTAAATCATTAAATGTTCCCATTTCTAATATTGAGTTAGAGAACAGAAACAGGATCAATCAATATAATTCTTCTGTACGGTTAGTTCTTTAGGACACCTCACTGACTGTCTTCTCCAAATTGAACAGCCCGATAGCTAGATTTGTGAAAAATGCTTTGCACTGTATATGTTACAGCAGTTGGCCTTTAAATAGGCAGAAATGACCAGTTGACAGTATATCCTTGTTGAGGATAAAAAAAAAAATCTGCTGCTGTAAACATCCAACTGCTTTAACTTGCAGACTTGTATTTGTGACATAAACAGGAAAAAAGAAGAGTTTGGAGGGCATGGAGTGGAAAGCGAGGGATGGTTAGACAGAGGGAAACTGCATCTCTTGGGGCTGAGCTTTATAACTAATTTTCCAGTGATACAGGTTAGAGCTGCTTTTACTCATCTACACTTTGTGTTTGAGCTGGGCAAGTCCAGGCTGGCTTCCTCTCTGACTCACTGTAAGTGCACGCGAAACTGGTTTTTGTGTCTATCCATTCAAAACCATCCTGGTTTTTTGAAAGCTGCTGCCCTCCTCAAGCAGTTTTCACTGAGCTGTCACAGAATGACTGCCTAGCTTCTTTCTTGAGTTGTTAGTTTCCAGAAGAGAGAGGTGACTAATTTAAACAATTATTTCAACTCCTGGTTTCCCTCTGTTTCATTAGTTAAGGATTGTATAAATCTGCTAATTGTTTTTCCAGTGTTCTGGCTTGATTTGTCAGAATTTCAGAGATCAACCCAATCCTTCAGGCTTTCTAAAAGAAAGCCACATAAAACCAGCAAAAATTTGCTTTTGGTAACAGTTTGCATGCTTTTGTTGGCATCGCTGTCTCTCAGGAACACCTGGATATAAACTATCAGTTCCCTTGGGCAGGCTGAGCTTAGTTTACTACCTGGAAGTAGGTCAGGGTAAATTTCTTTAGGTGCCTTTGAAAAGCAAGTGTTTCTCGTCATAGCTTTCTAAGGATATGGACACAAAGACATGTTACTGTGAGGCAAGCTTAAAGCCTGATACTACAACACAAACAGCTAGGTCTACTTACCCTTCCAGGTAAAACTCTTCCTTTGGCAGTAAGCATTAACTTATTCTGTGTTACTGTACTGTGCACCGGTGACCAGTGGGGAAGGATCCTGTGCACATGCAAGTACTGTAGCAAATGAAAATGTTGGCTCCAAAAGGGCTTTTGGTCATCTCTCATGTCAGTCAAGCTTGAGTCTAGTGCAGTGGTGACCTGCGCCTGTTGCGAGCATTTGCATACCATGACATGTGTGGTTTATAAATATAAAATACAGGACTAGAACATCTTCTAGTATATTTGAGGCTGTTCCTTTTCCATGGTGGTGTCCCTCAGGAATCTGACAGTGGAAAAACTGAGTATTCGGGATACGACGCAGAACTGAATTGAGACATCTACTTTTTTACGAGCTTGAAAAACGAAGACATGAGGCTTTTGGGTATATCAGCATCTTGTCAGGCTTGTAGAAGGAGTAAAAGAACTGTCAATGCATTATTCAAATGTGTGTTAATTCAAATCTTAAAAAGTTCTGCCGGAGGAAAGAAGATTCTTTCCTTGTGACAGCCACCCTCTGACTCTGTCAGACGATTTATGAATTTATTCAAATGCCACATTTTTTCGTACTAACGACATGCTTTCTGCTTTGTTCCTTAAGCAATGTCACAGAGGGTGACAACACCAACCCAACTGAGAGCACACCTGTTTCCTGCTACCCTTGTAACATGATGAAAACCGAATCCAAAGAGCCTGAGAGCACGATGCCTCTGGGAAGCCCTTCAACTGAAGCTCTGCCTTCGAGGTTATCTTGGCCAAACCATTTTTCAGGAACTGCTGAAGGCCTGAATAGGAGTGATTTCCTGCTCGATCCGAGCAGGAGCTACAGTTACCCCAGACAGAAGACTCCAGGTACGCCAAAGAGGAACTGTCCAGCACCTTTGACTTTTGACTTCAATGGGTGTGAGCTCCCGGTGGGGTACTCCCCACTGACCCCAGCAGAGTTCACGAACACGATCTCTAGCTGTCCAAAGTCGGCAAGTTACTCTCTAGACTGCACTGATGAGAAAACTCTGGGAGACAGCAACACAAAGCAGAGCCATTCATGTCCTGCCTTACCTCCTCGGGCACCAAAGTCAAGTGAAGAAAAAATGGTTACAGACATGTGTCCCTTGCCGCTGAAAATAGATGGCGCTGAGGAGGAGTTGAAAACTGGTTCTCCAGACCTCTTGGAAGACCAGTATCTCATTAAAAAGGGCATGCAGGATACGTTCTCTGTGTCTTATCCTTTCTCGTCTCCCCTGCACCTCCAGTTAGCACCAAGATCTTGTGGGGATGGCTCTCCGTGGCAGCCACCCACGGACCTTTCTGGACTCTCTATAGAGGAAGTGTCTAAATCGCTGAGGTTTATTGGTCTGTCAGAAGATGTCATATCATTTTTTGTTACAGAGAAGATTGATGGCAATTTACTGGTTCAGCTTACGGAAGAAATCCTGTCAGAGGACTTTAAGTTAAGCAAATTGCAGGTTAAGAAAATACTACAGTTCATTAATGGCTGGCGGCCCAAGATGTGATGCCAACTAGTTATTAATGAAACTGTATGAGATGTGCTCGATGCACTTCAGCTAATACATCACTTCCTGTTTTTTGCACTAAAAGCCCTTCCTGTAAATAGTAGTAGAAAAATTCTTACTATGCAGATAAACGTTTTTGAGTGGTGAATGGATTTTTTTTTTAATGTCAATAATAAAGGTAGAGAATCTGCAGAGGTGTGCCTTGTGCATCCCTGAACATTCAACAGCTGCTAAAAACTGGACACTAGGGGAACTTTTACTCCGTAGTCTGTTAAGACTTAGTCATATTTATTACTGAACAATTTGATGCTGAAAGACACACACCAATCCAGTTTACAGTTTTGTGTTAACTGCAAAAAAAATGTATTTCTTAGGAGATTATTTCTGTTCAAATAATATTTGGCAACATGCTGTGACTTTCTTCCATTGCTGTTAACAAAAAGCATGTTCAGATAAACAAAAACATCGTTTTGACATTACATCTGAAAATGTTAAGAATTGCTGTGAAGTGCCACTAATACACTATTCTTGCAGCATATTTTTATTAACAGTATCTTCTTGACTACCTGTAATGTGGATATATTTTCCATGTTACTTTGAGCAAAGAGTTAAATGTTTTTAAAACAAAAGTCTTGCTTAGCATATTGCCCAGAGGGAAGGGAGGAGGGGGATTTTTCTACTGAGCCACTCTGCCCTGGCCAATTAAAAGTTTATGACCTGTAGATTTCAAAAGTTGCTTTTGTAGTCGGATGGCTGGAGTAAGTAGCATGACTTCTGGTCATGCAGCTTTCTCATGGGAAAGGCAGTTCCGTGCACAGACTCTTTTCTCAACAGATCCTGCCTGCCGCAGTAGCCTGCTAGCACAGCCCTTGCAATAGCCATGCTCTGGCAAAAGGCAGCCCCTTATATTTCCTCTGCTATTTCATCTGAAAATGCACTGGATGTGCTCTCCTATTGCTGCGGTCGGATCTGTTTGGGAAGGCGGTAGTACTCCTGTAGGATGCCTTTGAAATAAAGCATTAGTGAGGTGGGAGCAGAAACAGCACATGGCTCGCTGGTAAGAAGGGGCCAAGTGAGGGTTTGGGCCATGCCTTTGGAAATGCCGTGACGTTTAAGTTCACCTGTCTTATTTGCAGTGGGCTAGGAGGATGTGGGTGTCAAAGTGGGAGAGAATGTAGCATCATAAGACGTGCTAATTCAGTTGCCCAGCTGCAAAACCTCACTGCAACAGATGTCACATAGAAGTAGCAGTCAAAAGGGAGCACAGAGATGGGAAGGGGGCATTACGCTGCCCCTGGAGACCTTTCAAATTTAACTGCTCAGAAGGCTAGAAGTAGGATTAACTTTTGGTAGTCTTGCTGATTTCCTGTGCTTGGCAGAGCTCTCTGTCATATGTCTGAATAACCCCAGGATCCTCTGTTTTTGTAGTACTGAATGCAAGGATTTGTGGAGTTCCACAGGAAACAGTCTGTTGTGTCCACCCTCAGCAACCGTGTGTGCCCAGGACCCTCAGGTGGTCAGAGCCAGGGGTGCTGGAGCAGCTTCACCTTCACCTGCTGCTGAGCAGAGCCCTGGCCAGGGTGACACCATCACCTGCCTTTCTCACCCTTTTTGAAGTACAAAAAAATATCTCTTTTGCCATTGTAGGGCATGTAGTAGGAGCATCGAGGAAATACAGAGGAGGGACAAAAATGAGAGGCTGCTTCTGCCTGTTTTCTCAACCATATTGACTCATTAAAAAGAATTTATTTGCAAATGGAGCTTTCTGCTGCCCTGGCAAATTTCATGTCATGTCTCCATGCCGAAGCCAAGATCCATCATTTGTCTTGCAATAATGCAAACCACCGGTTCCCAACCAGAGAGCAAAGCCCAATTGATGTGGGTACTAGAAAGCAGTGAGCCAAAAAATATCCCAATGGAAAAACCCTAAGAGTTCATAATCCTACTCTTTTTCTTAATGTATTGACTTTTAGCAACAGATCAATAGCTTTCTCCGGATGCATTTTAATTAGCGTCCTATTTTAGCTGCAAGTAAGACTAAATCAAATTCAAGTACTGTGCAGATGTGTATGCTTGTTGGTAGGCATGTGAAAGTTGAATTCAATTGCATTTTAACCCTCGCTATGTCAAATGAGCTTTCAAATTTGAAAGGGCCAGATTTTAAATGTCAGGTACTTCTCTTTGTTTTGCTTGGCTTGTTAATTCCAGGTAAAAGAAGTAAAACACACATCCCCCCGTCTCTCTCTCAAAAAGGAGATGGCAGTCTTGGTAATATTTATATTAAATATTTCGAATGCCCCCAGGGTAATAACATCCCTGAGACAATAGTGTTGTTTGACTACGGGTGGATACCTGTTCTGTTATCTCTGCTTACCTGCTTGTTATGGTTTTTCTTGTAAGCAGCCTGGTGAAATCTGCATTCATGGATGTGCTGCATTAACATCACGTATGCTTAGACTAAAATACAACTTTTTGGAAGCACTCTGCTAAAAGAGGCCAACCCTAACCTTGGACTTCTTTCCTCAGATTAAATAAATATAAGGCCTCTGGTACTTATTTAGTTATCAGTGTCTGAAGTCGTGTGTTATCCTTGGGGTGTTTGTTAGCCTGGGAGTTTTGGTAGCAAAAAAATCTGGTATGTCATTCTGTATGGAGCTGTCTCCTTGTCCTGCACCAGGAAACACATCCTTTCTATGCAACAGTCGCGTGGTGGTGCAGGGACTGATGCTGCCTTCAGCATTGAAAGCTGGATTCTAGCATGGGGGCTTTTCTGGAGGTGGACACAGAACTGGCCAGGGGAGGGATGGGGAGGAAACTTGAGGGGAAATGCTTGTTTCCTTTAAATGCTCGTTGTGCCTAGGATTAAGATTCTTTGTATTGCTGCCTGGCTGGCTAACCAAAGCTGTATTGAAATCAACTCAAAGTGCGTATTTGCATTCTTATTCTTGCCATATTGTAAAAATTGCCTATGGCTAGAAACTTAGAGACAGAAAACATTTGGTCCATCCAAAATTAGAAGGAAAATGTATTTTGAAGTTTTCTTTGCAGCTAGAAGCAAGGGTTTGAAATAACTGTATATTACACAGGGTTTTTTCCAATACAACAGTTTTACTTGCCACTTTAATTTACTTTATTCCACAACAACAGTTTCAAGAGAAACGGCATAAATAACAACCCCATCTCAAAAGCCATCATGTTTCATATCTGTCTATAAATACTTGAAGTGTTTTCTCCTCTGTTTTCTTCTTGAATCAACTGCTTGATTGTCTCCCTGCTAAATAAAGTGTGCTGGCACCAGTTACTTGCATGCTGCCCAGCGGGGTGCCTGCCTGCACCCCAGGTTAGCAAAGTCCTGCCTGCGGGCCAGGCAGGGGGTACACTACACTACTTAAAAGCTGAACACCAGCCCTATGTGAAAGGCCAAGGGCTTAGCCCAGCTCTTCCAGCCCCTCTTTTTGATCCTCTGAAACTGCAGTGTTCCCATGTACAAAGAAGGTACGAATGGAATCATAATCAAAGAAGTGAGGGATCGTCCATTTTATTTTATTAGGAATGGCAGGGCAGCAGGGAAACACAGGCCCCTTGTTGAGATCTAGCAATAAATGACTCTTCATTTGTTATGTCTTAAACTCGTAATAGTCCAGGAATTGTTCAGACTTTACCATTTCTGTGCATAATAACCAAATTTTCAGCGTGAAAATCTGCAGAGTGATTCTCTTGACCTGGACAATCTTCTGAATTACATTAAAAAGATCTGTTAGTTCTTAGCTCTTTAGATTCACTTTGGGTAGGTCAAAAAAAGTAACACTTGGGAAAAAAAAAGAAAGCCCCAGAACTTTGGCTTAGTATATTTCCGTTATAAAATGAAGCATGGTTTTTGTGGAATTCTGTGCTGTTTTGGGCTTTTGTGTAAAAGGCTGAAGGCAGATTATTATTTAAACCAGGTGCAAATAAATATTCCTGTAATGTATATGAACAAATTTAAACCGTGTATTGTAAGTATGTAAACTGTATATTAAAGACACTATTTTCATGATATTTCAAACATGTACAGAATTTGTTGTACTAAATCGGTTGGGTTGCACATATTGTATGAAATGGTTGATTTTCATTTAGTAATTTCACTGACTTACCCTCTTGTTCATGTCAGTATAATTCAGAAAAAATTACTTCTCGAATAGTGAATTCACAAGGTAAGATTGGGATAATTGAGTGGAGCAATCAGACTTTTGCATTTAACCTCTCAAGACACATTACCTTTCCCTGTCTTGTAATTTCACTTGATCCCCTTCAGCAAGAGCATCGACCTGTGTGTTCCCCAAAGAATTTGTTGCCAGACAGCTTTTCTTTTTCCAGCAGACATTCACCTAAAACATTATTTTCCTGAGCCCTCAGCCTATTATCTTTGTTATAGAGGAATGTATTCAATTATAATTTGGACATGCTTTTAAGCGCAAGACCACGTGCGAGTATTTCTGCTTTGCAAGAAGTCTCTGAAGCATTTATTGGGTGGGGAGAAGATTAGAGACAAAACAACGCTGTGCTCTAGGGTGCTTGTTCACGTTTCCTACGATACTGACAATGGGGAAATATCAGCTCTACAACCATCCACATGTCATGCAGATAAGTTACTGTTGTGCCAAATTTTCCTTGGGCTGAAGCTTCATTTACTGATACTAGGCCAAAAGAAAGTTTACTCCAGCACAACAGTAGTTGTGGAGGGTTTTATGGAGGGACTCGAATATCTGTGAGAAATAAAGCAGGGCAGAATCTGCCACAGTGGTTGCCATTGGATTCAAGACAGATGGGGTTTACTTGCCTCCAATCCTCACATCTGGGATAGGGAGAAGCATGTCTGGAGGCAGGATGTGCATCGTGTCGGGGCCAGAACAGAGAGAAGCAGAATTGCTTTCACAAGTTAAGAAAAATCTCATTCACTATGAGCAAGGCTGTCTAGGGCACATCTCTGCTCTGCTCTCCAAAGAGGGGAAAGGAAAATATTTAATTTTTTGAATGCCCCAGTCAGTTGGCTTGAGGCTGGGTGAAAGGTTCTACAGGAAAGCATTCGATACAGGAAGGGGAAGGGAAGGGCTGTAGCCCAAGTCAAAATGTGGCCATCTCCCTATCAGGAAAGGGCTGTTCTAAGGCAGGCGTTTTCTCTTTACATGTATTATAGTAGTTGTTGAGCCTGACATGAATCTCCTGTCTGACTCTAGTCACCATGGCTACCTGTAAATGTGAATAAGGAATACAGGCAGGGGAGGGACCTGAAAATGCAGCTCTCGTCTCTTTAGCAAGTGCAAGCTTAACACTCGTGGATGTGCTGCTCCTCTTGGTATGATAGATTTGCTAATTAGACCTCCCCTAGATCTGTTAGGTGTGTATGTATCCTGTTCTCCCTCACTCTGGGGCTCCTGTCCTTGAGGGGAGATGCTATGGGATTCAGTGTACTGAGAAAGCCTGACGTCCTGTCTCATGACACAGGTGACTGATCACTGAAGTCCTTAGTTGCAGTGGACTGTGCTAGCTCAGGTTGTCACTAGCTTGGGGCTCTCTACACCACGCTCTGTTGCCCAGGTATAAACGTGCCTTATGTCACCAGATGCACACGTCATATGCAGCCACTTTGTCCTGCACAGAGGGTGACCAAAAGCTGCAAACCTGGGCGAAGCTCTCCTGTTCTCCCTTTGTTCCATGCCATGAGCAGATGATAAGATTTGCCATTGTAGAATGAACAGAAAATCTGGGCTGCTTGGGCAGTTGCCCTTGGTGATTTTTCCCAGGCTCTCAGTGCTGCTGGTCCATCCGCCTAGCAGCCTTGCTCCCATGGCAGCATGATTTTTAGGGGTTCCCTTGGCACCCCTTCCTAACCACTGCCTCCACCCCTATGGGCAGCTGTTAGAATGGCAGCTCTGGTGGTTGCGCAAAAGCCGAAGATTAATTGTATTCTGTATATGTTTTTTTCTTCTTCTCTTGCCCGTGGTTGTCACAGTGAAGATCAATTTTTGTTGAAAGTTGACAGTGTTTATATTTTTATTCGGTTGCCTGGATCCAACCTTTCTCCTTTCCCAGGATAAAGCATTGCTACACATTTTCACTCGGCACAATGAAGAGCTCATGTGAAGAGTTGCTTTCAGAAGGAGGTGTCTTCTCCCCTTTCTTGTCATTAGATTCCAAAGGTGGAAAGCTCAAGATGGGTAACTAGGCCGCCACAATGTGAGCATAGAAATATGACCCAAATCTTTATTTATTGCTCAACAAGACTTCAAAATGCCCTTGACTCCTGGGTGGGACAAAAGGAATCTGGTGCCAAACACGCTCGGATTAAATGAAAACCATTCTTCACAGGGTGTCTGGGATAGGAGGAAGAAGAATAAAAGGAAAGAAAATAGGGAAGAAAGAGACAACATATTTAAGGTGCCAAGTCTAAGGAGCTGGCAATGAAGTGGAGGGACATGTCCTCTTGCCTTGTGTGCTGTAGTACTTGTACGTGCCACAGAGTGTCAGACTGGCACACAGTCGTGGAAAGGTGAAACCAACTGCAGGGGTTGCAGAGGGTGATAGATGGGCTCAGGGATCTGACTAGGACTCTGCCAATCCCATAAAGCTCTGCCGGAAGAAGGAGCTGTTTTAATTGCGCTCCTGCTATTCTTTTATACAGTATCAACAATTATTCTTAATGAATATGGGGGTCATTGAGGCAGGTCTCCAGGGCTGGGTTTCTGGTGGATTAGTGCAAACAGAAAGCGGGAGGAAGCTCTGATATGTTGGCACTGTAACAAATGGCAGAAAGTCTGGCAGAGCCCCGAAGAACTGCATGTATCTTGGTTAATCTTATTTAACTGCATTTCTGCAGTGGGAGAAATGTATGACAGCTAGATACTATCCTAAATGCTAGTCCTAGATAGCCTTTGCTCCTGAAGAATGAAGCACAGCCCATCCTGGTAACCAGCCCTCCAGTTTCCTCCTGAAGACAATGGGTATTTTTATCCTTCAAAAAGGCTGGGAAATCATACTGGATTAGTACTTCAGAGAACCGTAAAATGGTTTGGGTTGGAAGGGACCTTCAAAGATCAGCTAGTTGTTGTCCCCCTGCCATGGGCAGGGACATCCTTCACTAGGTCGGGTTGCTCAGAGCCCCATCCAGCCCAACCTTGAACACTTCCAATGATGGGGCATCCACAACTTCTCTGGGCAACCTGTTCCAGTGTCCCACCACCCTCATCATAAAAAATACCTTCTTTATATCCAATCTAAATCTACCCTCTTTCAGTTTAAAACCACTGGCCCTTGTCCTGTCACTGCAAGCCTTTGTAAAAATCCTCTCTCTATCTTTCTCGTAAGTCCTTTTCTTATATTGAAAGGATGCAAGAAGGTGTCCCGCAGCCTTCTCTTCTCCAGGCTGAACAACCCCAGCTCTCTCAGCCTTTCTTCATAGAAGCGGTGCTCCAGCCCTCTGACCATTTTCATGGCCCTGAAATTTCTCCTTTTACTAACAAATCAGTGAAAGTGCAGTAGAGATGGGAACAGCCTTCTGTCCACATCTGTCCCGCACAGGTCTTCTGCTTCCTGTAATGAAAGGCAATGATAGTTAAACACTTTTCTCTTACCTATTTAGTAAGCATTCTAGTTACCCTTCCTTCCTGACTTTAAAAAAAAAAAACAAACATGTAAGGGCACTTATTATTTCTTCTTTTGATTCTTCTCTGCTGCAGCTGGTTTACTGAAAAAAGAAAGTGTCATTTCACAGGGTCTCCAATGTTCACTTTTTGCTTTACAGAATTCAATCTGAGTTTCTTGTGCAACGCTAATAACTAGGACTTGTAAACTGAACCTCCAGCAGGAGTGCAGCAGCCCAAGGATAAAAAGCCCACTAATTAAAAAAGCAACAAACAGTAAAAATCCAGGTTTCCAGCTTGACCTACAAACCCAACCCAGCATATCCTTTTATTTTGTCACCCTCCTCTGCTACCTTTCGGCCTCCAGAGACTGACTGAGTGCCTCTTGTCATGGGTGATGGGGCATTTGCAGGGCATGGGTTGCTGCCTCTAGTCCCACACAGAGCCCTGCTAGTATGTCCAGGCAAAACAGTGCCTCCTTTTAGTGCCCTGCCCCTTCTGTCTGCACCCTTCTTGCTCTGGGAGCTTTAACCTCTGAGCTTCCATTGTAGATAAACTTGGTTTTGGCTTCCACCATGCCTGCAAAACCTGAAGGAATCAGGTTGGGTGATATACACTTATAAAAGCATGTAACTAGCATTTATAAAATACCCCACTGCTGTTAAGCAGTGAGAACTGTTTTGAGGACCTTAAAGCTTTCAGTTTATGGAGTTTACTTCATTCTGGTTCTTCACGTGTAAAACAAACCCATCCCCAAGCCCAGTGTATGGAATGATATTTCTGCACCTACTGCCCTGAAAGTGGTTTGGTTATTTCCCCACTCTGGGGATTACTGAGACACCTTCAGCTGCTCTCTAGCTGTACAGAATTAATTTTCCTAAGGCATGTATAATGTCACTTACATTTGATAACTAGCAGCGGGAATTTGATTTCTGTAGCTTATCCAAATGGCTTTTGTTCATATTTCCTCAACCCAGTGTTTTCACAAGAAAATTGAAATAACCACCTAAAGTAAAACTATATATATGATCCATGAAAATTGGTGTCATCTTATTCCTACTGATGGCTTTACACAGAAAAAACAGAGAAGGGCAAAGCACAAGTAAAAGGAGTTATATTTAGGCAGCAGGTTCTTACTCTTAAGCTTGAAATCTCAGGGCTCATCATGAGCCATGAATTTCCATATACAAGATGCAGCTTTGAAATTTTTTTCAGACTTACATTTGAACTGTGGAAAAACAGAGATGAGAAGGCAGTTTCTAAAGGAGAGAGGGGAGGCGTCTCTGTAGCACTGCACCTTTCATCTCCAAACACAAAGGACCAACATACAGAAAATGAGCCGGCCTAAGCCGAGCTGCAGCGGCTCAGCCCAAGGTCGCAGCCCAGTATCACCTCTCTCTCAGCAGCCCCGAGCAAAGAACATGGCAAGGGAATGGGAATAGGACACACCAGGATAATTTTTGGGACTGCTTTCCCTTTCTTCACTGATTTACATCTCAGGGGCTTTCAGAGACAGAAGAGGTATTTTGTATTTAAAAGTCACTGTCTTCACTAATGACTTTCAAAGTTTCATGTTAAAATTCAAATTTTTGCCTGCAAATTATATTGGATTTTATTCAGAAGTTCTAAGCAAAAATCAAGATTTTAGGAACAGATACATTTAAAGACCCCAGCACCACCACTAAAACAGTATCAGCACATTGTATTTGTAAACCGTAAGTGACTCCACCTTTGGAATTTTTATTCTTGCATGCTTTTCCGAGGGGTTACAACTTTCTATTGGTACTCACAGAGCTTGACAACCCGTGGAGCACCTGGAATTAGGGAATGTTTGTTTCTGACTGGGTAAAAAACGCCCTTCCAATTCTCAAGGGATGCACTTTGCACCCACTCATTCATGGGGATCTAAAGGAAATGTGCTCAAATACCAAGGAACAAAGTAAATGTTGTCTTGGACCCCAAAGCTCAGCATTTCTCAAGTTCTATGTGAAACCAACCTTACTGCATGGGTTTCTGCATTTATTTCTTGGACAAAATTTGCCCTGAAATGAAATAGGATTTTTAGAAGCCAGAGGGGATTCCAGCCAAGAAACTAAGATAATGTTCATCAGTAAAATTTTACCCAAGGCATTATTGAGCCTCTTACACCCGTGTTATATATCAGAAAAAATCTTCCCAGAGAGCCATTCTCCATAACAGCCACTGCTTATTGCTCTACATTTTGCCGTAAACCAGGTTTGTAAACGCATTTTTAATTGATGTAATAGAAGACTTGGAATTTTTTGGGGAAAAAAAAAGGACTATAATTCCTTCAATTATGCTGAAATATTTCAGATAATTTTAAATAGGTGTCTTCTAGAAAGCTTTGCTGTTTCTCCATTTTTAATACTTACCATAAGCTATTTCAGATGGGAGCTCTTTAAAAGTCAGAGCATCGATAAAAGGTTGTTATAAGCAGGCTAGCTTCTGGTTAGCTCAGTTTTTTGCTAAAGCTGTGTTATATTACTGACTGCAGATGTGTGTATGCACCTGTGTGTCTGTGTATATATGCATGTAACTATCAAAAAAAGGCATGAATAAAAATCACCTGCTACTTGTCTGCTGCTTACTGTACAGTTTAAGTGCTTCTGCAATACCAAAAACACGAGCTTTTCCAGCATGTGAGAACAAGCAAGTGAACTTGCCTGACAGACAGGAAGCAAAATCTGTTTGTGAAGACAGACTGACAGTTCAAGCGCAGGGAAATGGGGAAAGGGTAATCCAGGCTCCCTTTTAAGTTTGCTTAATAAGTTTGCTTTTAAGTTTGCTTAATAATGTTTTCTTCTCTTCTGAGAGAATGAAAGATTACATTCACACAGGTAAGGGACTTTTTTAATTTGATTGTTTTAGCTAAGTTTCTTTATGCAATTTTCCATTTGATTTAATTCTATTTAGTATGTTGAACGCTGCTTAATCTGAAATTCTTTTTTTTTCATTTTCATATATGAAAAACAGAGATGAAAGATTAGCTTCTAGTGACCTGCATCAAAATATAATTTGGCTGGAAAAGAAATGAATTTGGATTTAGCTGTATCTCCTGGATAGTTTTGCTGCAACAACAAATCTTCATAAAGTTAAGCTGCCTCTGCTCAAGGAGTGGAAGAGGTGTGTTCAGCTGAGCTATGAGAAGCTCCTGCGGTCTCTGCCCTGCCTGTGTGTGTCTGACTGGAGTCAATGCCATCAGATCCTCAAAATGTAAAGGAATTTAGGATTTTAAAGTAAGATTACTGCAGCAGCTTTTCATGGTTTAATTATTTTATATTGGAGACTGCTGAATGATGCATTTGGTGAGCTGATTGCTTTTCAGAGAGCATTAAAAGATTTAGTTGCTCCCTGTTTCAAACATTTGGAAATTCTCACACTGGGATTGAAGGAAGCTGTGGAGCAAATCATGTCTCTCCGTGGCTCGCTTCCTTGGTAGCTTGGGCTGTGTGGAAGGAATTGTGACAAAATGTAATTATTTTGGATTTGAGCTGTGTTGTAACTTGGTCTGTGTTTTGTCTCTCAGCTGTGTAAATGGCCATATGCACTGGTTGTTGGGTTTTCTTAATCAGTAAGTATTAAAGGCAAGCATTAATACAGCATTTTCCCCCTGCTCTGCCGGTGGCACTGGTCTCACTGGGTGCCCACTGCCTGGGCTGGTCCTGGGCACGTGGCTGTGGTGGGGAGCCGGCATCCCTCAGTGCAGAGCGGGCATCTCCAGGCAGACATCTCTTCAGATCCAGATGTCCTTACCTATCTTGGGGTGCTGGCTGCAGTGCAGGATAATGTGGGCACTGAAATAGCAATACAGGCAACTTATGTGCCATCGCATGCGCCCTTCCTCGCTGTACCATTGTGTGACTGTAGCTGCTGGATTTGCCATCCATCCTCCTCCTCAGTGGGGAAATATCCAAATATCGCTTATCCCAAGAGCAAACAGTTTTGCTTACCATATTGCAAAGATAACATGAAAAGTATTTACAGAAAAAAATTGATTTCTTTTGGATAGTGCAGAGGAGGAATAAATGGTCATAAAAATCTCCTTGCATCGAGGTACTTTTGACTGACACCCCCTCCCCACGTCACTGCCAGCTGGTCTTGCAGTTGGGCATGGCAGCAAAGGAGGTTGTCTGTCAGGACCGGCTTAAGATGAACTTGGTAACAAATAGGAGGGATTGACGTTTACTGAACAGTGAAAAAATTCTTGTCAACAGGACAAGGGGTAACGGTTTTAAACTAAAGGAGGGTAGGTTTAGGCTGGATATAAGGAAGAAATTTTTTACAAGGGTGGTGCGACATTGGAACATGTTGCCCGGAGATGTGGAACATTCTTAGAAACATTCAAGACCTAGAAACTTCGAAGGTCAGGTTGGACGGGGCTCTGAGCAACCTGGTCTAGTTGAAGATGTCCCTGCTCAGTGCAGGGGGGTTGGACTAGATGACCTCTAAAGGTCCCTTTCAACCTAAACCATTCTATGATTCTATGGCTTCAAGCGCTATTAATTCTATCATAATTTTCTTCTGTATTGATTACAAAAAAACCTCAGTAGCTTTTCCCTGAGGATCCACTCAGAAAGATCCCATTTTTTTAGAGCCAGAAATAGGCTCACCTGTGGCTACTGCCACCTGCTGCCCCCCTTGCCTGGCGGGGACGTCTGCCATGCTGCCTGTGGAGCTGAGAACAATCGCTTCCACCTACCTCCTCTCCTCTTTGCCAAATTTCCTCCCGTTACCTGGGCCGAGGGCCTCCCCAGTGCCAGCTGAATACCCCCTGAGCTGTCTCCCTGCTCCTCCATGAGCTGTCTTGGTGGGCAGCTGTGGTGGCTCCGCAGCTCGGTGCTCGCCTGGGCAGGGCCAAACTGGGCAGCCAGGAGAGCTCTGCCCAACCGTGACGGCTGAGACAGGCTCAGCAAAACATGGAGGCCTGTCAGGAGCCTCCAGAGCAGCGCCAAGGCAGTCCAAGCTGGAATAGGATTAGTTTTTGATTTATTTTCTGTTCAAGTCTTCTTACTTGGGAGACACAACCATGCCCTGGGGGGGGAACTAATGTTGTTCACACACAGATCTTGGAGATATTTTATAGCAATTGCACTCTCCCCTCCCCAAAGCATTTTCTCATGGTCCTTCTGAAGCGTCAGCTGTCTCACCAGCACTTCCCTACAAAGCTTGTAAACTAACAAAAGATTGATAGGTTGATAAAGTTAAGGTGGTGTTTCCCCACTTTCTGCTTTATAACTTAGGTTTCTGAGATGATTGCTTTTTTTCACCTTGTGGGGTTTGCAAGGCTTGTCTGATCGGTGTTTAGGAGAAGCCCAAGTGTCTGACAAGCCTTTTGAAAACAAAGCAAAAACTGAGCTGTCCTCTCTGCCTTCTTCAAAGGTAGCCCTAACTCCAGAGCACGTTCCTTTGGTAGGATGTCTCCTGCTCCACACCATACAGATATCCCACCCACCCATATTGCAGGGCAAAGAAGAAGTTAAATCCCCAGCACCATAAAGCTAAACAACGTAGTTTTAGTTCTTCTGAATTCACATGTTGGAACTTCATTAAATCCTCTTTTAGTGTGGATTTCACTCACTAAGCCATAATAAAATGGATAAATCTAATAATTTCTTTGAATTTGATTCCACTTGCGCTTTCTCTTTCCTAAGCAGCTTTTTGTGCCATGAAAACAATGGTCCAGTATGTATTTAATAGTTCATCTATTTAATAGTTAATCTCATGACATTTCCCTGCATCTTGAGGAAAATACCCGGGACAATAATGCTGGCTAATAATATCAAACTGATGAGCAAAGAAATAGCACCCACATTCTCAGCTGATGATGTGGCAAAGATCAAGAAATTCTGCAAAGCTCAAACTAAAGTAAGTTATAAATTGCACTAATACTGGCTAATGGATAATGAGATTCCATTCTAATGTTGGTAATGTGCAATGTAAGTGTTTGCTGTTTCTTAAATAGGATATCTTTGACCATTTAAGCAAGTCTTTAGCACCAAACGTTCATGGCCATGAGTATATTAAAAAAGCCATTTTGTGTATGCTACTGCGGGGTAATGAGAAAGTTCTCAACAATGGGACACGCATTAAAGGAGACATCAATATCTTATTATTAGGTAAGAGCATGTAGAGTTAATAGTGCATTGATAAGTTATTTTATTATCCCCCCTCCTCATCATGCCAGTGTAGTTCTGTTATGCAATATTAGCAAGAAAATAAAAGCCAACACAGTACAAAGACTCATTTTGTCTTATACAAGAATGTTTGTTAGTGTCTTAGGATCAATTTATTTTATCCTTGGGCACATTTTTACAATTATTTCTGTTTTGTCCCACACTTCCCTATTTACTTGACATCTGTTCTATGTTTCTAACTAGTGCCGGCATGATGCGCAATTGAGTCTAATCCTGCACTGCTCATTCGGGCGAGACACCCACTGATTTCGCGAATGGGCTTCAGTTTATCACTCAAGTTGATGGAACTATTCTACTTCTGTCACTTGTAGGCATGGTGGCTGCTCAGTTGTGACTTCATTCCTAAATGCTTTGTTTTCAGTACCTATAATTAAGTTACATTAGCCTGACAACCTAGCCTGCCACATAACAGTTTCTGGCAGAGGTGTCAGCTTCCTTGCATAAATCAAACTCTCTATTTCTCTACAGAGCTTCAATCAAATATTTGATAACTTGCTTTAAAAATAGATTAACCTAAAACAATAATCCTTTTCAAATCTTTCTGTTTGAGTATGTCTTTTCTCTCCTAAAGGGGCAGCTCGCACACTTATTGACAGTACTGAAATAATGCTTCAACCATGCCACACTACAGTGGCATTTTGACCATGTCAGTACAGATGGGATGTGTTATCCAACAACTCCTTGTCAAAAGCACTTGCCCAGCACCTGAATTACCTTGCTGTGTATCCAAATACAGCACATGTGGAGCCATAAAAATGCAAGGCATTTGTATGACTCAGTGACATGCTAAAGGATCTGCTGTGCTTTGCAATCCAAAGGACTGCCTATTAAAGCTTTAATAAAGCCAAAAGTTGGTCCCTTGATAAAATGCAAAGCTAGGCTGGACATAGGCATACTTCTTTGAAATTTGGGATGAGATCTTAAATTAAAAAAAAAAAA
>VZTV01114865.1:196-28160 GCA_013400875.1 Anhinga rufa
TTCATCTTCGATTATTAGGTTTCAATGGCACCTCGAAAGGCGCAGTTTCCTGTGTGAAATCCTGCTGTATGAGCCTTGAGCTTGCCTTCCCAGGGTCCAAAACCGTATCTTAGGACAGCAACAGAAGGAAATTGAGTAAATTCTTCCTAATACACCTGTTTTCTCCATGAAGAAGTGAAAACTACACTACACTTTAAAAAATATGCTTCCATGCAAGTAGGAGAGATGCCTGTAGGATAACCAGCAATAGGAGGAACGTAAATTTGAGTCCTTTATGTAGCATTTTTAAATGGCCATAATGATCCAAGGGCCTCCTTGCTCAGTGTCCTGTCTTCAACACCGAATATAAATGGATGCCAAAGGTCTTCCTTTGAATTAGATATGCATAGATGATCCCTCTGACAAAAGACTATGAGGTGGCTATAAGGAAAGAGAACTGGTTTGGATATTACTAAGGGAGTTGCCAGGTGGGAAAAATTAAATAGCACAGAACTATAATAACATGTTTTTGGTAACTGAAGGAGGACAAAGGGTACATAGAACAGGTAATGGTGTAATATGCTGTTCTTCTGCACTCACTAAAACTTCAATTTCCCAGCTCCACTCTGTTTTCCCTGGATATTATTACAGTAATTTCAAAGCCTCTTTGCAATTGTTTCAAATTCCATGCTATGTTCAACTTGAGCAGTGGTAACCACTCTGCCTTTGAACATAAGTTCTCTGGTGCAAGAGATCTCTCATTACCAATATGGGAACTACTTTGTACAGTCAGTCCCTGAAGTTTGCTGAGTGCAGGTACCCCAGAATACAAAGAAGCAAAGCCAACAAAACCCAACAACAATAACAGCTAGCCAATAGTAATGTGGGTTTTAATAATTACTTTTGGTTTCTCTCTCTATCCTGGAGAGACCCCTTGGGAGCTTTGCAAAGAGGGAAAAGTTATAAATACAACTCCTAATGACAAAATCAGTTATTTCAACTACGTCTAGGAAATTTAGAAAGCAGTTTGATGATATTTTCTCTAGGTGTGTCTGATAAAACGTATTTAAGAGCTTTTATGCCCTACATGTAATAAAATACATAACTGACTATTTTAAAGAGAGAATTATTCCACTAATAAAATATACAGGAAGCTAAGCAAATATACTACTATATCATACTACTGGAGCATTAAAGTTCTTCGTAATGCCATAAGACAACAACTGAGAGATTCTTATAATTTTTCTATTATTAGACAAAAACACTATACCTCTGTACAGGGTACAGACACCATAAGCACAGTTATTTGAAAAATGAATTACCAAAATTTTCTGTGGATTTTAGTTAGGTAACTGCAGGCCTTCCTGTGTTGCAGACAATCTCTGATCTAGCCAAATATGTAAGTCCCCAGATTTATCACGTGGTTCAATCCAACACAGAAGTGCTAGACTGCTTTGCTAAATCCACCTGCAAGAGAAGTGTCATGTGACCTTTTTCCATAGAAAAGTGGCACTATTAAGCCTTGATGATATTAGAATTTTTCAAAAGCATGTTGAAGCACAGTACTTTTTCAGCCTGCCAAAGTGCCATTATACTTTTTCATTCTTAAAATTCAGCAAATGAGTCAACAAGCATTTTCATTATTCAGTGAGCGGTATCAGAAAGCATGAAGCAAACAATACATGAGGACAGGTTTATAACTTCTACCTCTCCATCAGTTCTTACAGATTTCAACCATTTAACATTGTCTTCTGCACTCCTGTCACTACCTTAGCTAGTGACCTCATAGCAGCACCTTTCAATTTTAAATACCAGGCATTCACCCCTCAATAAATGTGCAGCAAGTTACATCTACATGCAGTTTCCCTTTAATCCCAGGGAAAAGTACTTCTTGAACTGTTTTAGTATTCATACTCATGTATTCCCAAATTATGAGTGAGGTAAATGAGCGCTAAACATACTCTGTTCATTGTTAATCTCATTTCTTACCATTTTTTCTACCATTTTTGGAAAAAGAAAAATACATTATTTTGCCCTCCTTTAAAACCAACATCCATTTGGAGGGGAAAAAAAAATGGGAAAAAAAAAAAAAAAGAAGCAAGGAAAGACCATAAAGTATCAAGTGGCACTCTACATTCATTTGTCTAGAGTCTTGGTACAATTATTAGTGCTCATGATTGCATGTCCTGGAATCCTCTCACTCTTAAGTTCCTCCAGGTTGCATTCTACTCTTAACAGGCAAAAATTAATTGACTCATTGTCTAATCTGAAGACAGGATTTTTCTTTTGATTTGTAAGGGCTTCAAATATGATGTTAATAGGTGTGACAGTAAAATCCCCTGTACCTATGTACATTTCAGCTTATTTCCCAAAGGGATAAAACAGACTTGATGGAGCAATAACATTTCTTTCACAGACCACCCTTTCACTTCAAAATAAATCAATGAAAGTGATCTCAAGCAAAGGATTTATCTGTGCAAACCCAGTCATGTCATTCATTAAGGTCTACTCACTCCTCTATTTCAGGATTACAGCCAGAATTTACCAAAATTGGCATTGAACGTCAGTGCTATTTCCCTGTATCCACAGTAGAATATAGGAGTACTTGAGATGACACTCAAGCATGGTAAGCATGGATAAATGCTGACATTTGCTGAGGACCACTGTAGGTTAGTGAAAGGAGATGATGTAGTATCCTTAACGTAAGATTAATGAATCTTTTATGCTAAAGCAGTCCTGAGTAATGGTTTAAAATCAGAATTGAAATAATTAGAATCAAGATTGTCAGTTGAGGCATGGAAATAAAAACATCATCCATTGTTTTACAAAAGATTAATCAAGTTGAGTGAAACTGGTAATAGTTTAAATGGCTGTAACTAGTAATTTTTAAAGTGAACATATGCAGACCATATATGAAATTCAAATGTTGAAGAGTCTTTCACATTCATACAAAACCTGTTTTCTGAATTTAAGTATGTACATAAGCAGTCTGCACTGAAGTGGATTTCATCCAATCAATGCATAAATGACCACCATGCTCTTAGCAGCCCTGAAAGGAGATCAGTGGGAAAAGCAGAGTAATAGGTATCAGTACCAGCTTGGCGAGCAATACCAGTATGCACTTTACAGAGTAAATGGGGAAGACACAACACTTATCAGGAATTAACACAAAGTAAATTAATTATGGGGTCCTGATTGCCACAATTCTACTTCATGTTTGGGTATACAAGCATGATCTGAACGTGTCTACCTGTAGATAAAGAATATTTGAACTTAATTTTGGATAACAATTAAGTTAATTTTATATTTTGCGGGGAATAACCTGTAACACATAGACTGGATCCAGAAAATACATGGAAAAGGCAATGCTGAAGGAGAGATCTTAGGTTACAAACAACATTTGTACTTCCATTTTGATATAATAGTAAAGTACCATGTAGCATACTCAGAAAGTCTTTAGCCAGAAAGCTTGCTCTACAAATTTTTTCCATATAAATTTGGTTCATTGAGATAACCTATATACTAACAAAGAGAATAATTTCTCATTTGGCTATGGAGGTATAGCCAAAATTAGCTAAAATGAGTCTAATATGAGATGTGCCAGTCAAATGAACTTTTGCTAGCTCATCCAATTCTGGACATCCTATTGTCAGAAACACCCTGATAATTTGGAGGGATTTCAGAGAAAGACAAGAGGTGTGATTAGGCAGCTGCCAACATAGACTGGACAAGAACTGTCAAGAGAGGTGAATATTTTATACGCTTACAGCCTACAAGTATGTGTTGGGCATCATTTCCACAGCAAAAGCACAGAGTTTTTCCATACAGAGTCATATGTAGGAGAAGTGAGATGGAAATCAGAATAAGAATTTCTACTTATGTAACAAGGAATTCTTTTTCACAGTGCAACATTATTTCAAGATAATGGCTAACTTCTACAAAACTACCTTATACCAAACACAAATATGGACTAATCCTTCACTGGCTCAGTAAATATAATGGATCATTTTTAACTCTGGTTCTTATGTACTTTCATATAATATAAGGAAATCAAAGAACCACATCAGTGCTAAGCATCAATAGAGAGGAGGGAGCTTAGACCATGGCAGCAGTTCAAGGGAAAATAGTTTCACCTGTCTTGATAGGGACTGAAAGGAGATAGCAACAGCAACATCACAGGGAGAATTCTGCAACCTCCCTATCCAGGGAATAGAGGTTTTTATGAGTATACGAAAATATTTTAAAAAGTAGAAGAGAACAGAAAGTATTTAGGGATTAAGAGGACTATTTAATGGCAAAATAATGTTGAAAAACTTTTAATCGTGAAAACAGGGAATTTAGGAATTTATAGGCGGTTTGCAAGTATATGAAAGGACCTAGGGCAAGACACAGTCTCTAGAAAGAAGCAAAGAAGGCAAAGAGTAGAATGGTGCCATGGACTTGCCTTGGAGTGCAGAATAACTATTACAAGGTTTCAACTCATTTCTTTGGTTTGGGGTTTTTCTGAGATTCTTTGCTGTAATTGTGATATGGAACAGCCTGGCAAAAGATGAGACAGCAATGTATGTTTAGGCAAAATCTAGACCTTTTCTTTATGCTGAACAATAGATATATGTGAGTATGTTCCACCTATACCAAGTTCAAACTAATTTAATAAAAGAGGATGTCAGACCTCTTACATCCCTGCCCTACAAAAACCTATGCACCAGAAGTTCCACCAAGAAACTGAATCATGAACACCTTTAAATGGATTTCCACAAAACCACTCTTTTTCAAATATTTTGAAAAGTTGTTTGAGCAACTGCATAATGCACTTTTCTCCTTGAAATCTCTTCTAATGAATTTTGTACATAATACTAAATAAAGATGCTTATTTTACACGTTCCTTATTCTCTTCTCTTGTATTCCACTTGGAGGTATACTGTGTAAAGATCACTGCTGTTATTGTGTGACTCTTCATGGTAAGAATGGTACATTTCTTGTATAGTCATGTAGTTCATTTGTTTATACCATATATGACTTACTATTATCTTTACCTTTAAACTGTAGGGAGACACATGTATCATGTGCCTAGCAGATGCAGAAGAGCAACAGTCTGGCTAACTACAGGTGCAACTCTGTAAACCTTAGCTGTGCTAAGTAATAACAAAAATATAAGCAAGGAACAAGGATTATCCACAGAAACCCCTCAGCTGTTTCAACAGTGGTACAGACAGGGTAAACCTTGTGCCATAGAGCAGGACAGAAGGACTCAGCTAAGACGTTCACTGATACCTCCCCCCTCTGGATTTCTGAGCCAGAAAGAGAATCTGTATGGGATACTCAGCACCCTGTAATGGCTGATCTGACATGCACTTAGATTTCAGATTGGCTTTGCACATTTAAATTGCCCTCCCAAATGAAAGCACCTGCAAGTTTGGATCCTTCTTGCAGTGACTAGCATTTAGTTACTTATTTAATGAAGAAAATATATTCTTTTTACAGACATAAAATTTGTATCTCCTCACTTCCACTGAATCTTCACTTACTGTTGTACTTTGGAAAGAGGCAAAACATATTTACTTGGAAATAGATTGGTTTTTTCTCTCCTTTTGTTCATTTCTCCTCTACTACAGCAGCTGGAATAAGAGATAATGCTGCATTATGTGCTATCATCTGTACTGTATGTAGATTAGTATTGCACAGATAGGATCTTGTTGCCATCACTTCTTATTTTGTGGTGAGGGGTTTCTTGTATTTGGAGGACTTGTAAGGGGAGGGGAAAGGCCACTGAAACCTTAACAGAGATCATAGGTTTTATCGACCTGTCCACAATGACTTGATCTCTTTTCCTGGTATTTTTAATTTCATTTAGAACCCAACAGAGGCCATAAATTGTTCAAATTACTTCTTTCACTGCCTGCTAGCTTTCATACATCACTGCTGAATTTCATTTGACATTGTGTCATCCACTGCTGTAGTTCTGAGGGTTCCCTTTTGAAGTTCCCCACATAGTGTGTTTTGGACTTGAGTAACCTAGCTAATTGTGCCATTTGCAGATGTTGCCATCTCACTGCCTAACTTTCTTTCCAATTCATTAATACATTTATGAAATAACAACCATCCTAGCACGAAGCAGTGGAGCAGCCCACTGTAACCTTTCAGCCATAGAGGATGACTATATATTTTTACTTTAGACTTTGTCATCTAGCCATTTTGATTCCATGACAAGTATTTCCCTCTCCCCCAGTGACTACCTATTTCCCTAACAGCTGCTCCTGTGGGGAAAGCTTTTTGAAGTCCAAAAAATTATGTTGGCTGATTCTTTTTTTCCTTCTTTTTTAATGGTTGGTTAAAAAAAAAAAAAGTGCAAAAAGGAGATAATAGAATAGTGAGGAATTAATTTGTTTTGCAGAAAAAGCCTTGGTAACTACCATATTTATGTTAGCATTTTACCATCTTACTCTAAATAGAGCTTCCTAGTCTCTTTCTATTTCTTTCTATTACCCAGAAATATACTTCACTGGAATAATCTGAAACAGTTTCAAAAAACTTGTCACAGTACTATTCAGTTCTTCAGTACTGAAGAATTGCTACTATTTGATTTTTCGGTACAGAAACTAAAACATAACTACATCTAAATAAGAAATGCTTAATGCAACAACTGTGCGGTACTGTCCCCCTCACAGACTACAGAGATCAAGACCTTTTAATTACATTAGTATCCACATATAACAAGAAAAAACACTGAGCAACACTAAGCAGAATCAAAATCCACAGACCTAGACACTTTTTGATTTTAACCCTTCAGAACTTCTACTTTTATGTTCTCAAACTGTAAATTTTGTCTGAACCCTTTCCCACTCATGCGTCAAACATTACTCCCACAGCTGTGGGATTCTTGAAATTTATATCTGAATATTGCAATTTGAGATTACCTAGCCTTTTGCCACATTCTTTAAAGAGTTAAGAGAATACTGCTCACATAAACACTTTAAATTTGTCATTTCTAAGGTGCAGAACATACAATCCACAGCTTGTGGCAAGTGGGAGTAAAATGGATTTAAGTCAATTTTGAGCCCTCTTCATCCTGGGCTGCTCTGCATCTCCTCACATAATTTAGTTGTCTCTTTGGGTCTGCCTAGGTCCTAGCAGGGAGCAGCCAGCTGCCCATGAGCTCCAGTAATGCCTAGTACCTCCCCAGTACCGTCAGCTGGGGTTCCTCCAGCTGCGCCCTGGCATGCTCAGCATGCCTGCCCTCCCCAGGGCTTTTCTGGAAAACGGCCTAATGGCCATTTCCTTTCTTCTCACCACAAGAGAGCTCTCCTCCAGATGCACTTGGAGCTTTTAGGGCCATGTCTGGCAGGTCTGGTGGTTCTTGCCTTAGAAAAGGGGCCAGGGCACAGGTGAGGGTAAAGAACATGTGAGGTTACACGCCATCGGCAAGTGCACTTCTTCACCTTCCTTAATAGAAAGTCAGTGCTGGAGATTATTTAAAGAAAAAAGTTCTAACTTTTTCATCACTGTTCACTCTCCTTGTTCATATGCCATATTCCTCTCCTCTTAGGCAATGAAGATCAACAAAGGCAATTTTAGTTTTATTTGTACCATCAGTTTTATTTTCAGGATCCATTGAGCCTCAGCACTTGAATTTCAATCAGTGTTGTTTATTTAAAACACCTTCATTACTGCAGTCTTTATATGTGCATGCATTATGTAGCTTTTAATATTTATGACAATGAAATAGTATTATTAAATGTATGTTATTATTAAATATAAGATATGCATTAATTTCAAGAAGAACTGTGGGGCAAGCTGCATAATTACTATGCTACAAAATACAATGTGAAAACATCACACTGATAAAGAAAACACATTCCAATGCGATACACGGCCTTCAAACTGTGAGATGGTGTTTTTTAATTTAGAGCACAGAGGCTAGACCTTTAATGTACTGCCCAGAAAGAACTCTCATAAATATATATTTTGGACTAGCCATGGTCTTGGCAAATTAGACGGCTCGTCTCTTGAACCCAATGATTATAAAGACATGTAGCATGAGCTCGGACAAACCATTTAATTGTCCGGAGCTCCTGTTTTTCACCATGGATGTCACGCTACAAAAGGATGTCAGACTTCTAGGTACATTCTATACGTTAGAAGCTGTCTGTGGAAAAGTATTAAACACAAGTATATAAAAGGAGAAAGACACAAGGACATTTGTTTTCAGAGTAATAAATCTGAATGTTTTTCTGAGTACAACTGCCCTTTTAAAGACCTCAGTGAGGTTACCAGGGAAGATGATAGACTTCTGAAAGTTTGTGTATTTCTATCTCCAGTCCGTATCATCATCACCGCTGGTGACATCCTCCACTCCTGAGCTGTCCCTACCCTAGGAGTAAAAACTCATGCAATCCCAGGACAACTGAACCAAACATCATTTATCACCACCTGACCGGGGATCTTCCATGGCCAACGCTCAGAAATCTGTGCAGCTAACCACAGCTACATACCAATCGTAGAAGAATACACCCCACTTACCCACTTTGAAATCTGATCTTCACTACTATCATCCTAATCATTAAGAAGCTGTGCAACAGCACTCTCCTTTTAAGCTAGAGAAAGAGGACTATCCACCCCTCCTTAATGATATGCCACAACTCAATCCAAACCCATGATTTTTCATCCTACTAACATCATGACTGAATTTCTCACTACTAATTCAACCCAAACTTCTACCATTCACCACCACCAACCCTCCTTCCAATAAAACCTTCACAGGTACCAAAACCACCCCTTGAACTTGACCAGTTTTTCTAGCTGTACCCTAATGCTTCATGAATGCATTTGCAAAGCCTTATACATGGATGTATCTTACTTAAAGGTACATCACACTTTACTGAAATGTCCAGTGAATTTTTCAAAAAGCTGTGAACGGTAGTCCTGCTAGGGAATAGTTTTACTTTTCTTCCATATACTGATGACAGTAATATTTTTAAGTGGATGCCATTGAACTGTATATAAAGGTGACTTATCTTTAGGTAATGGATTTTACCCAACAAATAATCCAAGTTAGCAAAAAGGCAACAGTTCAGACAGCTAATTTGCAAGCATTATTTGGTGATAAATTACTAAAAAGACTTATATTACACTTTTAATTTTATAATTATTCACTTTTCCTTCATTGTCTTTTGTTGATTAACTTTAAACTGCTGTTATGCAGTTTCAAATGAACACTAATATTTACACTTATTGGATTGTGTTATTCAGAAGATGCTAAGACATGTAAGTACAAGGACTTTTAGGATTACCGAGTCAAATATTGTAGGATAATTTTCTTTGTCTAAAAGATGCTCATTAATGATTCATTTCTACTTTGGCCTTGACCATTCCTACTGCTAGCAACAAGGCCCATTTCTTTTGACAGCCTCGTTTTTTTAAATACTTTTTTTCCATTTATCTGTTTGCTTTGTTTTTGGTTTTGTTTTGTTTTGTTTTGTTTTTTTTTAATTAAACAATTATTTTGTCCCTGAAAGAACTTGACTTTGTTAAGACTTCATTTGTACACTTGATATACTTTCATGTCTCCTCTGTAATGTTCTTTAGTGAGCCTTCACATAACTATTTCCTTGTAGCACAGAACTATTGTCTGGCTACATGGTTTATTGGTAGCTGGGTGAACTCCTAGCTCCAAGTTTTTAGAAAAGCTCTTATAGCTTAAGAAGGGACAAGAACTCACTATGTTCCCTCAATCATTCATCATTTGCTTTGCTGCCCTTTGAGTATAGATGAAGAAAATTTATATTGCCAAAGTAAAGAACTGGTGAAACTACATTCATGAAAATTTAACCCTGGAACAAAGAAAAATATTTTTTTTGTGAAATAGCTTTAAATTCATAAGAAACATTAATATTCTAAAATATAATATAAATTACATGAATTTGCATCCTTGTAACCAACATGCAAAAAACCCCCTCTAAGTTTACATCTCTTACCACCATTTTTTTTTTTTAATTCTTCAACAGATCTTCAAGATAAATGAAAGCCACATATATGGAGACAAAGGTTGGGGGGAAAAAAGCAGATATTAGGTAATATTCTGGTTCCCTCACATTCCACATAGTTAGAATTGAATGTGCATGCTCTCATTACAGAATGTTCCTAAGTATTTGTCAAATATATTTACACACATTTACTTAAATCCACAGGTTTAAAGTTTAAAGCAGATTTAAAGCTGCTGGAGTCCTCAGCAGCTCTGAAGCCATACAGCAGTTTTTAGAAGAGCAAGTATTTTCAAACGATATTGCATTTAACAAAGATAGCAACATCTCCAGTACTTCAAGTACCATGCTATGGACACTACTGAACAATGATGACTGGACTAGTATTTTATTTTAATATTTTACCTTACTTCATTAAGGATTTTATTTATTTCTTCTTATAGGTAGGTTTTGTATTTTTTACAGTATTTAGATCCACTCACTTTTGAAATGAAAAGTTGAGTTTACTTGTATTGACTGTGTAGCTGTGAGTGAAAAATTTCATTAACAAAAATAATGTGCCTAATACATTTTCAGGAATTCGGTGTTGTCAGTATTTTCTAGTTTCACATATATTAACTGAAATATAGACTTACATTAGTGAGTACTTTGCTTTAAGAACAGATTCTGTTTTCATTAATACCAGTTCTGAAATAAGTCTTCACTCAGACTTCACTCAGCGAGAAATGTACTATCAGGCCTTAAAAATGTAACATCACATTTGGGAAGCTATGTTTAAGAGATGCAGTATATAAAATGCATTGACAGAAAGCAACTGTAAATTGGGGGCTAACTGCTATAAGTATAGTTCCTTTTAATGGAAATAAGGGAAACATCTGATAATGGTCAGACTAGTCAGTAGAATCTTGTAATGCAATTTTACAAATGTTGAAAAATATTTGTAATTCTCTGTGATGAGAAATTAGTATCTGGTAAATTAGGATTGCCTCTTAAAAAACAATATTATTTTTAAATATTTTTATTTTCCCTCTAAAAATTGCCCATGAATATGATTCACTTCACTTTGTGTTAACACTACTCTGTGTAAAACAAAAGCTTTGAGGATACTTTACATGAAGATCAAAGCAAAGAAGGAAATCACTGTTTCATAACCATCGCAAGAGTCTGTTTTGCTCTTAAGCCATTTAACTTAGCAAGTAAATGACCTTATAACAGAAAACTGTAATTTTGACAATACATAACAACATTATTTGATAACTCATACCAAAATATACACATTTTCTGTTGTTTATGGGATAGAAAAAGTAGTGTTCATGTATAGAACAGAGATACACAAATTCTCCTCAAAGCAAGAATCTGGATGTAAATCTTCTAACTCCATTTGGATGCTGAATATGCTAACCTCAATAACAAAAGTAGCTAAGGTTAAGATCTTGGTGTCTTACAATGTAGATGCTGATGTTTTAACAGATTCCATATTCTGTAGATGTTTTCATAGACCTGAAAAATTTGAGGCAGCTAACTTTTCTTTAAGGAGATGGAAACTTATAATGACTTGACCAGTTTAGTGATATTTAGGGAATTAATGAGATATGCCATTAATATGCATCATATGAAACTACTGTTACACTCTGGAAGGGACCAATAGACCACCATTCTGTGTCTGGAAGTGATCAGCAGTCAATAACTTCATTCTCTCATAAAGCACTTAATTTTAAAAGGGAAGAAGTTCTGTAACCTCAACAACTCTTCAGTGCATGGTTTGAATCAGAAATATTGCTACTTCTAGCGCCACTGCACATACTGTTCTTATTCACACAAATGTTTAACATTCTTGATTCTAACTAGGAATTTCCCTAAATTAAGTTTTGTGGTAACAGGCTGCAGATTAATTACAGTTCATAAAAAAGCTGGGGTTATCTTATTCTTTTTGATTCAGGCTTTTGAGTGCTTTATATTTCTCATTTACATAAATCAACTGAACAGAAGCAAAGGATGAGCTCAATTCTCCCTTATGAGGACACTGTGCAGTAATAATATGCCTATAATGTAATAATTTGGTGTTTGTTGTCTTGGACTGGACTGAACTAACAAGCATCATTAGATACACTGCCTAACTCTGTTGGTATTAGGCAGAGTTATGGTTATCTGTGTGCCCTGACACTGGATATTCAGTTTATCTTTAGCTTTGCATTTTGTGGGTTCCTAATGCTCAAGAGTGTGGGATAATTTTGAGATGGTTTCAATATGTCTGGAATGTGTGCTACCCTCAACTACTGCTCTTCAGACTTACCACCCTTCTAATTTAGATTTATAGTGGGGTTTCTACTTATAAAAAATGAAATTGAACTGGCAATAGAGAAACTTATTCCCATGAGGCCTTCTGTTTATTTACAAATATGAAGTTTTGCCTGTAAATCTATCTTTCTTTCTTTCTTTCTTTTTAAAATAAATTTAACTTCTATGGTCCAATGCACAAAAGTTAATATTTTAGAGTTACCAAAATGTACCAAGGTGGATGAAGCAAAACAATGCGAAGCTACAACATCCTCGTGCCCTTTCCCCACATATTTCAAGTTCCCTTTGTTTCTTCCATCTTCCTGGACTCTGCCTACATGCCCAGAGTCCCTTCTCTAAGTACAAATGCACAGCCACTACAGTCCCATTCCTTGTATTCTCTCTCTTACTCTGCATGCCTCTTCAATTTCCTTCCTCCTCTTACATCCTCTTACGCTTCTTATCACATAATAATTCATCCTCCCTGTTCCTTCCTTCCTCCCACACATATATCCTCTGTACCTCTTGCTGATTTCTTCATTGATTAGTTCAGGTGCAAAGGTTTGGGTTTGGAAAAGGTAATGAAAAATTACCATTTATCAATCCCTTGCTAGCTCCTCCCTGTTTGGACCATTCATTTCTAAAATTTATGAACATATTCTGGTAAATGTTAAAAAAATAAATTCTGTCTTTATAAAATAACTGAGAGACTTAAAGGCCTGATAATCTATTTTTCACACCTTGCAATCTTTGCTTTGAATAAAACATACAGTTTGAAAATAACTAGGAGACTGTGGCAGCTAGTTCTGCAGTATTTGTTCTGTATTTGGTAAATTTCTTACTAATGAAAAAAAATCATAGATTTCCAGGAGTTACAAGTTACTTATTTTCAGTGAAAGTTTTGCAGTGATAATCTCCGAGATCTCCCCTTTAAAAGCCCATTCGACAAAACTCAAAAAATGAGATCGTTAGTTTACCTTTGAATAGTTTTTGAGTATGAGAGTTTGGGAAAAAAAAAAAAACAACTCAAGAAAGGACAAGCACTGATAATCCATTATTTAAAAAGTAAAGCTTAACTGAGAATTTTCTTTCTTAAAATATTTTCACAGCACACCTCACTGACTTGTTGAAGCAGTTGAGTTCAAGTTTCATCAAAAAATTCCTTACCAAGCTGGTTTTACAGACTTGCATTAAATCTCCAATGAAGTTTCTGAGTGCAAGTTCAAATAAATTAAAGGCCCAATCAATAAAACTGGAAATCAGCCTTGCAAATGATGTTTCCTACTAAGAACTGTCATTAAATTAGAGTCAAACCAAATTATACAGTAACAAACAACAGCCGCTCCTCATGTATGAGAAGGTATCCTTAACACAAACCTCCACATATGCGAAGATGCACACAGCCTGATGTTTTCTCCGGACTTCCAGGGTCCCCCCCAGTGAGGATTCCCACATCCTTGGCTCCCGGCTTAGGGATCTGTGCGGGCCCAGCCCCATGGCCTTGAATCACAGCCCTTATCTGCTTGGCATTTCCAGCAGCTCACACAGCTAATAAATAATGCATTCATTAGGCAGACTGCATGTTTACTTCCATAGACCAATACTTGAGGACTTTTTAGCCGAAAACCCCCAACCTGATTCATAGCTACACTCAATTCCTTTATTTTGGACACAACACTGCCTGTGCCTGCCCTTGGTGAGGCAGTGAGGCAGCAGCAGACCCTGTGCCTGAAAAAGCACAGAAGGGCTCCCAGGTGCCCCTGGTGTGATGGTGCCTGCTGGTGCTAAGGGCAGAGGCACAAGTGCCCAGGCAGTGCTCCCTTCCAGTGCTTGCTTTTACAACAGGAGGCTGGGGACAACACAGTCTCCTACTGCAGCCAGCTCCTCCTGCAGTGCAGGGCAGGAGGAGAGAAGGAGTCATATACCCCCTTCAAGCACCTGCATCGCTGGTAGCAGCATCAATAGGTGCATCAGGTGTGCAACTCGCTTTCTGTTTAAGTTGTTGGCCTCAATCTGGACACAGCATAAAGCTTTAAACTGAATTTTAATTTTACTAAATTTTACTAAACACTCAAACTTTTCAAAGCTGCACATTCTGTCTCTAACTACATTGTTTATATTGTCTTGCTTTACAACAGCAAGAGGAAAGAAATTAGGGCACTATTTTCTCATAAAAGTGGCTAAGAATATATTGGCACTCCTTGTTTAGGTAAGTATCTCACATTCAGAAGCATGACCTAGAGGCTGCACTAAACCAGTTTATATATTTAACATCCTGCAACTGGGTCACTCATTATGAAGCTAATGGTGAAAAAGCTGTAAAAATGCCTTTGCACCTGAGGTTTCTCTTTTAAAGCTTGCCCACATGTTGTAAATCAACAGGATGCAGGCTCCTAAATGCCCAAGACATTTTGGGAAAAAAGTAGGATCGCTTTAAAACATTACATTAAGTATGAGTTAGGTTCTTAGACTTGTCACTAAAATTTACATTTTGGCCATTCTGGTACAGTTATACCTCAAAACTGAAATAATAAAGATACCTCTAAATTCTTCTTATATCAGAAGCTAAACGCTTCAGAAGAACAATATACTTCACAGTATTTTATAATAATGATTCTCAAAACCCCCTTTATCACCACAGGAATCATACACTTCATAAGTCACATCCTGAGTAAATGCCATCTAAAGACAAAAATATGTTTTTAGCAAAAACCTCCCTGTGGCTGTAGCCAGACTGCCAGCTGTGGCACTTCAGATGGACTTGAGCATGCAGTCTCATCTCCAGGTTCGTGTGGGCCATAATCAATATAGGCTGACTACTACTGAGAGTGTTCAGACACTGCCTTCCTATACAGCCAGTGGTGAGACACAAGGGCAATATGTGAATTAGGTTATCTGAGCTTAGTTCTTTACAATACACAAGCTGGAAATAAATATTTGGGGAGCAGGGCTGAAGAAATTAGAAGTTAATATGGTAAGATACATACTGTACTGCTGGATAAATCTAGCCTAACTATATATCAAAACTTGTTATAATTTTGATAACAGAGAAAAGCACATTTCTTAGCATAGCACTGAATAGCTCCATTGGTCCTCTGCTCCCCATACCCAGCTCTCAAAGATGTCCTTGCACAGTGACACCAGCTTTGGCAGCAGCCCTCAAATGCAAGGGTCTGGAGGCATAGCTGCTACTTGAACTAGCTTTGCCACTCAGATTGGTGACCTTGGCACAACGTCCTCAAAACTGCCTTGGGTACCCTACTGTACAGGCCTGCACTCTGCTGTGAAAAGAAGCCCTTTTCAGCAGCTCAGTTACAATTTAGTTCAACGTAGTATAAATCATACTTCAATAAAAATTCTACACCCCAAAAATCCTCCTGCCCATAAAACGCTCAAGTGACACAGGCAAATCTGGGGGTTCAAATTTGAACTTCCAGATTAAATCCCCTTCAGCTGTGGAAACTAAGTGTATTTGGGCTTTTTGAAGAGGCAGAGGCTGGAGATGGAAATACCCTCAAAAAGTGCAACATTTGTGGGACAAGCTATGATATAGAAGAGCAGCCAAGGATCCTTAATCCATGACACGTGAGTACTAGGGGCATGTTCAAGCCATGCCTCCAGCTTACCTCATCACAGGCTACTGTGGAATCTACTTCCACACGCAGACTGAAGGTCCTTCTTGGGTAACTTTCCAGGAAACCAACTATTCACAGGGATTTACCCCACTCCAAATGTCATCCCTAGTCTAAAGGGGAAGTTCTTTCAAGAGATGGTGAAAGTTTCCATGTGATGATTTCTTCCTAATATGGGGGGTTAACAAATTTGTCTCAGCAAACTAATTGCAATAAATGAAACTGAGAAATTTGGGGTTGTATTCCTTTTTTTTTCATATCATTGTAATGCCATGCAAAAACACCCAATAGTGCACATACATAAACATACTTGTAAAACATTTCTAAGACTGACAGTCATCTGTTCTCAGACATGTAAATCTGTTTTGATACTGCAGTCACCACAAGGCTGGGTGCATGTATGGAAAAAGTGAGCCTTATAGTGCTTTTAGTGTCCTGGGACTTTGTTTGAAAAAAATTACAGTCACACAGAACTTGAGCAGTCAGTCCCACAGTCTCAAACCAAACCTACAAAGGTGGTAGTACAAAACCGCTTATTCTCCTTCCTGAGTTGAAGAGTCATAACAGAGAGGCCTAATGGGGGATTTGGTTTGAGTAAGCTTTTGCCTTCTGCTAACCTTATAAACATGACAGTGACCCCACTCTTCTCTCAAGCCATCAGGTATTCCCTGCCCATCCCTGTTGCCAGTATATCTGCAATGCTTTACGTCCTTTGCCATGACTGTCATGATGTCAAGAAATGAAGAATCAAAAAAGGACCAGTGGAGGAATGTGTGTTAACAAGAAGTATACGGAGACAGAACAAGAAAAATGAAGGGTCCTGCATTCCCCAGATAAACCACAGATAAGCCCAGATAAATCACTCTCAACCATGGAGATAAAGCTTAAATTGAGGAGACTCATAACATTCAGATAAAGGCAATATATTCATAATATATGTATGTTATCTACATACAAGAAAATACAAAATGTACCCACACACACTTTTCAACCAACTACAAAAGCAAAGTAGGCAGTACACAAGGCTGTTCTGACTCTTAGAAAAATTATTCATCTGCTATTCTGTATCTGTATCCTTTTTGCTGATGCTCTTAGTGCAATGGCTGGAGCATATCAGCACCGGTCTTAAGCCAGACAACTATATTATTCAGGAAGCCTCAAAGTACAGCTGTTTAGGGATGAGATTTTCTATTCAAAAGGAGGGGCAACAAAGGCAGTAGAGAGCAATGGGATCCATGCTTATTTTTCTGTAGTAAGATCAAGTAACATGTTGATCACATTTGCAAAAGAAGGAATAAGGGACAGGAGCCATGTATTTCTGAACAAATGAGAGTGTCATTCTAGAAGAAGAGAGGCATGATCTTTGACTTCTTATTCAGAATTTGTAAGTATTCTTAGAAAGACTTCATCAATGTGAGGCTTGCTCTTCCTGTGTCTAGAAGTAGCATGAAAGAAGAGGTGGAGGGAACAAACAAAATAAGAATTTGCCTGAAATTTCTATATAAATTACATAATTTACAATAAAACACATCTGAAATATCCAGAAGCCTTGTACAAAATTAAACTCTACCAAAAAGATCACTCTGATGTAAATATTTTTACTATGTGAGAAAAGACAAAGCTGAAACAATTTAATACTGCTGTACTATGTAATGCAAAAGTATTAGCTTTTCAATTTTGTGTTTAACTGTGCTATAAAAGCAATACTCACATTTAAACAGGGCCTGCCAGACGTATTTAATTTTAGTTTTATTAAAAATACCAGAAGCTGCTCTTAATAGATAAATGAATGTCATATGAAACCACATCCAAAAAATCTGAAAAATTGCAAGTGCACTTCTATTCCAACTTTATCAGTTAAGCAACCTATCACAGGTCTCTTGCTGAAGAATTTCAATAAACAAGTTTTAGAGATTACTAAGGGCTGTTTGTCATTTTTAAAGGGCAGATTTGCAAGGAAAACTTTTTATGGGATTGCTTTTAAATATTTTACCACATTCTTTACCTAAAAATCTCTAAAGAACTTAAACTTATTTGAAGGCAAGAGGAAGTTAAATAAGGAAATGGCAGGAAGATGTGCCAGGGGAGGTTTAGGTTGGATATTAGGAAAAGGTTCTTCACCCAGAGGGTGGTGGAGCACTGGAACAGGCTCCCCAGGGAGGCAGTCACGGCACCAAGCCTGACGATATTCAAGAAGCACTTGGACAACGCCCTCAGACACATGGTGTGAATTTGGGGTTGTCCTGTGCAGGGACAGGAGTTGGACTCAATGTCCTTGTGGGTCCCTTCCAGCTCAGGACTTTCTGTGATTCTATGATTCTATGAAGCATGAGACCAAGTGAAAGAGCATTTTCTGTTGTTCAAGTGGAATGACAAAAACAGAAAGTACATGGGCTACAGAGAAAAAGGCATTCTATATCAACTTTCAAAATGTAAATCTATAGGATTAATTATAACAGCTTAAAATATGCCTTATCAACTATATTGACTCATAGTCACTCATATATTTTTGACTGTTTTGTGCTATTTCAACAGCACAAAATTACTAAAAACTTGCTTTACCTACTCTGGGAAACTGGATTAATGGCAGCTTTATTCCACAAAAAGGTCTCAGAATGGCTGGGCCCAAAACACCCAAGCTCTGTTAGTGCATCCACCCACACTTATGAACTCAGAAATGTCCCTTTAACTCTGTTTTCTTTGGGCATGCCTCTGGACACAGGCACTGGGGGCTGCAGAAGGAAATTGAAACTCCCCAACTCTCCGAAGCAACTTAGCTCTTAAGACAAACAGGATCTGGCATTAAAGTGATTTTTCACTGTGCTGTAAGTTTCTGTATTGGGAACCAGGGTTAAGGCCTTGGATCACGTTTAATCTTTACCAAGGAAATTGTGGCAAGCAGAAGGGTGTTGGGCAGATTAGTGTCTCTGCTGCCATTTTTTCTGTAGGACCAAACTTGTGAAACGCTAAAGACCTGTGTCTCCCAAAGAAACCTCTGGGAGCTGCAGATCAGTTGGATCTCAAGCTTTGTCCCAAAATATCCTAATGGATATTTTTTCAATATGCAATAAGCAAAGTAAAGGCACAAGGATGATAACATCATGGCTTACTTACAGGAACAAACACTGTTAGATGGGTCCTAGATTGGAACACATCCATGTGTAGCCATGTTACAAAGCGCATGTATTTCCTACAGAAGCAACACAGCAATATAATGCTGAGTACTACGTGACTGACTGGTATTCCAACTGCACTGTAAAGGTAAAAAATGCCAGACTTCTCCTAAAACAGACAATATGTTTTATGACTTTAAAATGAAATCACAGAAGACCTAACTCCATCCAGCTGTTCTTAATAGAGCTTTTTTCCCCCTTTGTTTTTCATTCTCTACCTTAATCCGCTTCAAAATTACCTCACAGTCTCATTCATTTTTGCTTGTAACTTAATAACTCTTACCAAAACAATGTATTGCACATTACAGGGCAAAAAACCTAAATTAAAAAACAGAGAAAGAAAGAGAGAAAATGTATATTCATTAAAGCTGGTGATGCTGCAATGAAAATTTGCATAGCGACCTGCAACGATGCCTGATAGAATTACAAATTTATCATGCATTTGAAGGACAGATGAAACATTCCCAAATTTTCTGCATCAGTCATTTCTATTCAGTTCAGCTTAGTATAAACAACCCCCCTTATTTTGCAACTAATTGAAGAATTAATATAAAAGGATTGAACACCTGTTGCTCTGTTGGCAAAAACCAGCAATTACAATGTTTCTTTCCAGTGGACTTAAACTACAAAAGAAAAAATTTAAAATAGAAAATGAAGAAAACATACTGGTGACCAGGGTTCTTTTGAATCCACAGAGGATATTACAGTTTTTATTCAGATTGTGAGTGGTCCCTGTTAAGCTCCATCAGTTGATGGAGGTCTCCTCTCTATCCCCCCATTTAGCCACTGCCCCTGTAATCGTTTTCCATTAGCTTGAAGTAGCTCTGATTCACTCAACCTCCTCTCTCCTCTTTCCCACACACTTTAAGACAGGCTTAAAATCCATTGTATGTCCACCTAACTGTCATGCAGATCCTCTTTACCAATTTCCTATTACAGACATTAATCACTGAAAATAAATGCTATTAAAAAGAGAGATTAAATCCATTTTCATCTCCTCTTTTTATTCTAGGAAAGTGGTTAGGTAAGCCTTAAACTGAGGTAGAAAAAGTCAAACATAGGGACCTGTAGCAAGTGATTTTTTTGAATGGGCGGAACTGAAAGGAAAACAATAACCAAAATACAAACAAGCATCAAGTCCACTTAAAAGAAATATTCTTAACTTTCCTTACTGATGCAAAACTTAAAACAATTAAACATTGGAAATAACAAATATTTTGTTATGGTCACCTGCAACAGAAGTAAAGCAAGAAATGCAGGGGTTCAAAATATCCTGGAGAAAGATGTATTTGCTGTTAACTTGGGAGCTCTAGGACCACATCCCTCACCCCCGTGTGAGAGAGCCACATTTCATCCTCTCCTCAGCCCACAGGAGTCTGGCATGCCCATGGCTCATATCAGTGGTGTCCCCCTGACCACAGCACCACAGGGGCATGGCTCAGCTCTTTTGCTTTATATTAACAAACCTTAAATCATTTTCTGGCAAAGATATCACTATTACTATTATTAATTATAAAATATTAAATTCTAGTCCTTTTCACTTTTTATGGAAAAGTACATGGAAACAAACAATATCAGGTTTTCCCAAATATTTTGGAATGAGCATCACTGTCTGGTCCAGATGCTCCTACTTTGGCAGTAATGCCTTCCATCACGCTAAGGAGACCTCATCATTAAGGTCATTTTCAGAAGCAGGCCTCACTTAAAAAACCATGGTAGATATACATGCACAGTCCTTTTTGGTCTTGTTTCATAGCTGTTTCTGGGAACAGCTAAACTGTGAAAACAGTCACTATTTTTTCTCTCTTTGATAAGATAAATGCTTACAGAGTGTACACATCTGAAGGGATTTTTTTCTTTTTCCAAAATAAGGAAGACTGAAAACCAGCATGAAATAGGAACGCACAAGTTGGGGCATAAATTTCCACAAGCACGTCTTCATCTCCCTATGCAGATTGGGATCAAATACACTATTTTTTTGCCTTGGTGCACTTTGGTATTGCTTTTTTAAAAAAGGGGTGCCAGATGTACAGGCAATGCAGGGGCCGAGGAGGGCTAATTCTGTCCATGGCACCCAACTTGCATGGATGCAGCAACTAGCGCTGGGACCTGCCGCTGCCAGCAGGGCCCAGTGCTTTGGGAATCACTCACATAGGGAATGTGACTTCTCCAAGACCTGCTGAGTTAGGAAGATGCGTCAGAACTTCAGTTGGGGCCAAAAATGAGAAGGGCATTGTGGGTCAGGGTCAGGCTGACACGCTGTGTAAGGACATGGATGCCAACACCCCAGAGCAGGATTAGGCTGAGCGGCACATGAATCACAACATGGTAAAAACAAAGGCAGGGCTGCAGGTCATTTGGATCTGTGTTCATAACACTGAGTTGTGCAGGCACAAAGAAAGGTTATCATAAATCCAAGGAAGATCAGGATCAACTTGTGACACTGGCCGCTGCTATCCAAGCAGCAGTGTGCAATATTTTTTTCAATATTATAAGGCCAGAAAAATTTGTTCTTTTCCCTTTAAAAAGAATGTGCAACTATATAACTACAGTGACAAAAATCAACTGGGTAGGATAAGCTATTTCTGTGAAGAAAGGATAAAGCATTAAATACTTGATATTTCTCTGAATTTATAAATCAAAATAAACTTTTAAAGCTCTCCTGTTAATGGAATTAAAATCATCATCAGTCTTCCCTTAAGTGTCTGCGGTACATAGTCACAGTCCATTAAGACAATGTGTTAGCATTGTTCATAACAGGATGTAAATGAAATAATCAAGTAATCAGGACTATTTCAACATCAATAAAGCCTCAGAGTGATTATTATGTACAGCCATGACACAATACCTTTTTGCATACTTTCCCTGATCAGATTAAAGTGGTGATGAATTCCTCGATGGCTCAAGTGTGCTCCAAGGAAAGCTAGAAGGTTGTACAGTTAACTCCCAGGGTGTAACTCTAAACCATACAACCTACTACCTCAACCCGGATGCACACAGCTTCCGACGGTGACCATAAAGTCTTCTTCACTTCTTCAGCCTTTCTTTGAAATGTGACAGCAGCCACAGGCTTATATATTTCCCATGGGGGTAGGCTTTCAACTGCAGTTATTCACCACTTTTCAGATGATAAGCCATATTCTTAGATTTTTCTAATGCAGAGGTAGGATCTGTTCTATCCTGTTTACATATGTATAAAGATATATAAATGTGCGGTTTTTATGTGTGTATATATATACATACAAATTTGATAGGAATGATGCAAGTCCAACTACATTTCTGGAAAGAAATGACCATTTGGTCTTATTTTACAATAAAAATAAAATATTAATCTCATCTTGTTTTTTCTACATTCTTTGAATGTAATACCATGTAATGGTGTATTTAATAAAACCAGCAAATGGTATATCCTACTCTCCCTCATTGGAAACCCTACAATTCCCTCACATCTCTTTGTAAATTTTAATAAGATATTAAGCCAAAGGTGCTTAAAGCAACCGATAAAAGAACGAATCATTTAACCAAGTTTGAAGATAAGGCAACGGACAAGAGAAGCATGCCAAAAATTATATATAGTTTTGTACGCTCACTTGAGCTTGTTGTCAGACACCACTGCATTGCGCGCTACATAAACTTTTGCCAGATCACCATACTGACACAGACCCATAGAAGCGAGCTTGTGCAGTACGTTTCAACACAAGATCGGATCTACGGGTTTATGCCAATTGGCATCGTTGATTAACATTTTCCTTTTAAAGTGAGACACAGAAGACTTTAAACAAACAAACATAGGAAGCAATGTAAGAACAAGTATTGAAGAGTAAAAATATTACCATTTATTGCAAAGGCAGCTACTTCAAACTTAACTGCATAAATGGTGGATGCACCAAACGAGCCAAAGACTTGTAACTAGTTTGTTTTTTAAAGAAGGAAGAAAAAACACTCTTTTTACAGATGGATGGCACAACATTGTTTTGTCTTCATCAGGAATTAACGTCCCTTTGCGCACACTTTGCCTTACTGTTGAACTCTCAACTCCCAACAACTTGCATCTGACTATAGCACGCACACAGTGGGCAAGACTGGAATCCATAATTGGACCTGACGTGGAAGTGAACAATACAGGTTTGTCCTTTGGGTCTGAGCTCATATCATGTACTACAACCCAAAATAAAAATCACCCAACCAAATCTGAAAAGCAATGAGGCATGCTGGAGTGCAGCTCCCATACATTATAAAGACTGCTTTGCTATTTCTTCATATTACAGGGCATCTAAGTACTGCTTGACAATAACTTGTTGATCAAACAACACCTATTAATCAAAGCAAAGAAGTTAATTTGTATGCTTTATTCACTAATCCTCCCATCAATGCTATTCCCTAATAATAAGAATGCAAGTAGAAACACAATCTTGCAAAACATCAGGGTTAACTCCTACACCACTTTCTTCTTGTGACCTGCTAGCAGTACAATACAAATTATAACACACTGAATATAGGGTGTTCTACGCAACAGACTGAAAACAGGTCCTTTGGGGCAATAACCAATAATTCAGAAAGGTGAGGCACAGGTACAGTTTTATAACTTACATATTCTAAATTAAAGCATTGATAAATACTGCATTTTTATCTGCATAGTATCTGACACATCAGAATAAATTGTAACAATATAGCCACAAATGCATTTGTAAAATATAAGCATAAGAAGCAGATATAATTTTAAAGCCAGGTGCTACAGAAAGGTCTCATGATTTTAGAGGGTTACTGAAATCTGTATCTGAACAAGATTTTAATGCTTGCCTTCCACTAGTTCCCACTGAAAGCCTAATTCTGCCATCGCTAGTTGGGCAAAACTCCTTTCAAGAGAATGAGTGTTGCCAATAACCGAGTTTTTGAATCAGTGTAATGTTTCATTTTCTTGCAGACTGCAACATGTATTTCTAGTTCAGTAATAACAGCTGAGCACTCGTAAATGACCTTATTTTTTTCTCTTTTTTTGAATTTAGTGGATTAAATCTTGCACGTTCAAGCGTACCCTTTTGCATTTTAAAATAATGTTAATTTATTTTCTAGAACAGACTGTTTTAAACTTGCTTTTACTTTATTTACAACACTTCAGCATTCAGAATGAATTATATTTTTATCATTGTTTTCTGCTGACACCGAGAAGAGAGAATATGCAAGACAAGCACTGAAACTAGAACAGTTATCTTAATTTCAGAAATAAGAATGCAGACTGCACATATTTAGTGAATGATTGTAATAAGTTCTATAAAATTGCTTCTCCAATTTTTCTTTCTTTTTTATTTTTTGTGAATAGAAGACATATCCACATTTCAAAAATAATTGGTCCTTGTATTATAGTTATATACTAGTAAATAGATATAAGTGCTATAAATATGCTAGTAATATAAATATACTAGTAAATATATGTGTTATATATTTACTAGGCATAGCAAGAGAAAAAATTGTGTATTGATCTTTCAATTCATTCTAAAGCTTCATGGAAACATACAGTATAAAGTCTACCCAAACTGCAATATTCCCAATAGTAAGTAATCAGAAGTTTAATAGATAACAGTGAAATTATATTGGTAGGCTCTCTTAGGGAAAGAAATTCTTTTAAAGATAACCTGCTTCATGTTCTTGCATTAACTTTATTTTTTAACAAAAAAAAAGTTTAAGATCACTGTATTACCTTCGCTGAATTCTGGTATAATTAACTTCTTCAGTTTCCTTTATCATTTTAAATTTTTTCTTTCACTAAAACAAAAAATATTGAGAGAAAGATTTTGAAATATCTGTTTTATGTAAAGTGTTTTCAGAGCAACATGAAACATTAACAAAATTAGTAATTATCCTTTTAAGATATAAAACCAACACGCTGCTGATGCCCCTCTCAGGGCCATGGGAAGACATGCTGTGAACACGCACACTTTGGCAAAGGGACTATTTAATTTAGTATTTCCTAGCCTTTTTCCACCCACAAATATATTTTTATTAAGAACTCCAGAAGGGAAGGAGCATGCTTAACAATATTAAATGTTTTTTATCAAATAGTGCATACGATGAGGTAGGTTGGTATGGAACTTCATAAAAATACTGGGATAAACTAAATGGCTTAAATCAAGAAACGTTGTCAAAACTTTACAGGAAAAAAAAGAAAAAAATGTGATTACTATGATCAGATATAGAAATTTTAAAAGTTTTTTTAAGCTAATGCAAGTTTTTGTTTCTCAACAGACTTAGGTACTAATGGCATATGTAATTATTCTAAGAAAACTATTGGGGAGGGCAGTTCACCATAAATCTAAGAAACACTTTCTGGTACAAAATGGGTGAACGGAGGTATATGTGTCATATACATAAGGTCTCCATTCAGCAATTTCCCAGAATTCATTGCAGAACAACAAAAATATAAGGTAGCAAAATTAGCATAATCTTAGAAGTTACTGTCTAATCAGTAATGTATAAAAAGTGAAGCCCACGTTAAAATGATTCTATTTTGTAAAGTCATAATGTATTTATAAAGCTTTTTATTGGACAAACACCTATCGTGAACATTTTAAAAAAAATCAGTTTCTGATGAAAAAGACACTGTAAGTTTGAAAGTAATTTCTAGCCGAGGACATTTGTATTTTTAACATAAATTAAAAAGGCTAGGAAAATATTAAAAAAAAATCCAAAATACATAAACCACCGATTTGGCTGAGCTTTTCAAAATCTGTCAGTCAGAATGGATTTTGTTACACGCTCTTCTAATTGCCTAGTAATATGTTACAACAGACAGACAAATGCTTTAAGAAAAAGGCTCTACTAAAGCGTCATATGCTCAAAACTTACTTAACTCTGCATGCACTTATCACAAACATTCTGAATGGATATCTTAAATACTGAATGGATATCTTAAATGCTGTTTTAAGCTATTCCTGGACAAGTGCTGCTTTACCGAACATCTTAAAATAGTCACTGTTACTAGCTGCAAACCAGGCTTACTTCATGAATGTCCCAATAATGTGCCTTTTATTACAGTGCTTATTACACTGATTTCTTTGTCATGGATTTAGATACAAATTGTAAGAAACTCATATATGAATTAACTCAATAATAACTTTAATATACTGGCTACAAGAGCGATCCTTTCCTACAGTTTAACAGTTTTTTTTTCTCTTCCCCTCTTTAGAAACTGAAAGCATGAGTCACGCTATAAAAAAAGAATTTACTTTCCTTAGCAACCAGATCTAAATACCCACAACTTTCTTAGAGATAACCAAAGCTTAGACTGAATAAATGTAACATTAAGGTCTTTGCATAACTTCAGTGCTTAGCTAAGACAAAATGTGCCTAACCGCTTATTTCTATAGACCCTCGATTTTTTGTTTACTTTCTATTTTTAGCAGTATTAGATCAAACACACCCCCAAAAAGTTAGTTTTAAAACGTGTGAACAGCTGACTACGTTAAATTAATACACACGGACTCAGTTTCAAAACAACATGTTTAAAACGGCTTAAAAAAAGAAAAAGAGGAAAAAAAGAAAAAGAAGCTATACCTGATATGAAAGGTACGTTTTCACCCAGTGCCAAATACTGCTATATGAGCAATAGTGAAAAAAAAAAGCAACCAACCAAACAAAAAATTCATTCCTTCCTTCTTTTTTTTTGGTTTTTGTTTTTTTTTTTTTTTTACTAAAAGAATCAATCTCCTAGGCTCATTTTGTTACACTGTTTTAAGAAGCACTAACACATCCTGATGTCTCTGTAGTGAAACATGCCAGATTTTTTTTTTTGGAAGCAGGAGAGTCACTTTTTTTTTCTGCACTCTTGTATGTAGGACAAACTCAGATTTGTTTCTTCTTCTTAGGGCTCCTGTTCTTTCTCGGAAGAAGACCAGGATGCCTGTCTTCTCTCTCTCGCTCTTCTCGGAATTCCAGGCACAAAGCACTGCGCAAAAGCTGCACCAATCCTTGCCGCAACTGCCTGCACAGGACTAGAGGTGGGGAGAGACCAGAAAATTCACCTCGCCCCTGCGCCGGTTTTATAAATGGGGATTGCACAAATCTGCCGGAGCAAAGGGGTGAAAAGGCAGGGTGCCAGTTTGCTACACTATGCTGCAATGATCTCATGTTCAATGCTGTCGCCCCGTTTGCCCAGTTCAAATGCCTGTTCATTAAACAGGAGGAAGGAAAAAAAAAAGAAAAAAACACCAGAAAAATAAAAACCAACTTTTATTCTTCAGCCACTCAGGAGGGCTGTTCTAAACTACAGATCAGCAATAAAAAAATAAAACAGGTAGTTTTAAAATGCAGTTATGAAGTATAAATATTCTGCTTATATTTTCTTTCTTTCTTTTTTCTATTTGGAGATAAGAAGCAGAATTTATCAGGCGTGAAAGGGACAGCCTCCTGGTGGTGTGCCAAAAAAGCCAGAATAAAGGCAAAGTTGTGCTTCAAAGCTCAATCGCTTGCTGAGTCTGGCTAAAGTCAAGTATTAAGATCCACCATTTTCTGAGCCATGTAAGAAAAGAGGAAAAAAGTCAGAACGGGCGCTGCTTTCCAAGTCTCCGTTGGCACCATCACAAAATCTCAGCCGTAAGGTCACATGATGCTCTGCCAAATGTGGAGTGCATTCCCATAAACCATTCTGCTGATACTGCGAAGGCAGCTATTGTCTAGTTTATACCCAAAGTTCAGCCCACTCTTCATTGAATTAGCTGAAAAACGCATCACCTTTGGGGGTTGGGAGCCATGGAAACGTCTACCTGGCAGGCTGCCCACTTTTTCTGCCCATCAACCAGAGATGGAATTGTGCTGCCTAATGTAATGATGACTAGGAATGTGAAGAGTCGTCCAAAGTGAATCTGATTCTTGCAAAGCCTGCTTCATTTGCACAGCAAACTCTGGCTTCTTGTCGTTAAAAAAAAAA